>SNQN01014462.1:0-10501 GCA_008642245.1 Bassia scoparia | reverse complement strand
GAAATGAGACAGATCGATAAAAAATGTGGAGTGAAAAGTATTGGAAATGTTCGGAATGTGGTATTGGATGATGGACGGCTCCTAATTTACAGGGAAATGATGACAAGGTCAAATTTTGCCAAATATCTTGCATTTTCAGTTTTTGACTTTCTTCACTAACAAATTCGTTGATTTTTTATTTTTATTTTTGTTTGTAAATGAGTGTCAAGGACTCAAGGTATGTACAATTGTTCGGCAATAGTAGCGATGCAACGCTATCATATGGCGTGTTCGGCAATGATAGCGTTGGAAGTAGCTTTTAGCGGTATAAGTAGCGGTTAACTTAAAAGCTAATAAGTAGCGTTGGAGCGGGTAGCGGACGAAATTAAAATTGTCAATATGGCAGAAGTAGTGGTTGTATTTATAATAAAAGAAAATTAATTACCAAGTAGTTTTTTATCCTAGCTTAAAAGCTAAAAGCTAAAACGCTACTCCTACTAGCGTTTGAAAAAGGTAGTGTTTAACGCTCAAAGCTACTCAAAACGTTACCTTGCCGAACAGTAATAAAATTAATCAAGTAGCTTTTTAATCTAGTCAGAAAGCTAAAAGCTACCTAAAAAAGCTACGCCGAACACGCCTATAGTAGAAAAAAATTAATTACCAAGTAACTTCTTTTTTTTCTAGCTTAAACGCTAAAAGCTCAAACGTTACTACTATTAGCGTTTAATCAAAACGCTAAAAGCTAAACGCTACTTAAAACGCTACCTTTGTCGAACAGTAATAAAATTAATCAGGTAGCTTTTTAATATAATCAAAACGCTAAAAGCTACACCGAACACACTCGTAACCTCTAAGCAGTTAATGTATACCGTACACGAATCATTAATAGTTTAATACAGCAAAATATAACCTACTCGTCTCTTAAAAAAAACTACTCGTATAATAAGAATTATTTTTTAAGGTTGGTGTTAATTCTTGTTAAATCTATACGTTGAGATTTAATGCTAGTAATCAAGGCTTGTTTGTCAATGCACACAAGTGAAGGCGAGCAAGCAACTACTACAAAAATTATATTTACAAGTAGTGAAATTAAGTTATATTAACCATTTAGAAAGGTGATACTCTTAGTGTATGTGTAGCCTTTTCCGTATCATAATACATGACCAAATAACCGACTATAGCTAAGATGATTAGTTAAAGTATAGGCATCATAATTAATAATGTATGAAAATTGTTGAAATTCTAAACAGGGTACAATGACTACAATCTAATGCACAAATTCATCGCTTATATTTTTTGGTCATTCACTTATGTAAAGATCGCTAAAATCTAGGGTAAAAGTGTAAAATAAAGAAATATAGTATCGTAATGGTACGAAAAAAACCAAATCTGAGCTATGTAAAGAGAAATGGTAACGGGCAAACTCATTATACCCGAACTGATGAAAAGAAAATGTAAGGCAAACTCTTAAGTGCATCGGATGCACAATAAATTTAAATTGTGCAGGCGTACAGATTAGAATATTTTTGCATCAATCATAGTAACTTTTTGATCAATATAATGACTTTTTTTTATCACTATATTGGATGAAAGTGATGATGAATGAGCTATATATGCCGAAAAAAAATCACTATAGTACTACGAGTGCGCAGTATATTTTTTGTACAACTTTGATGCAGAGTACAAGAACTTTCTGAAATTGTATAATCTACAAACATGGGTCATGACTCAAAACCATCTTTCAACTACAAAATGCCAGAAATGTCAGTACAGTCAAAGAGTCAATGGCCTAACTAATAAAGCTCAGAATTGAACCCAGGGCCCATTTTTGAAGTTGGATAAGACATGTATTCGGAATACCAAAAATGGAAAAACAATGCGGCCCAAAAATCAGAGTATGCACAATTTCCATAAATGTTTCAAGCTTCATCTTCGTCAATGGTGCATTCTATGTTCTTAAGCTTTTATTTTTTACAGGGTAAGTAGCATCCGAGTGGAACCCACACTATCTTATATGAGAAACTGTGGCAGTGAGAGGGGAGAGAGGACAGGGTGAGGGTTCGATATCCTTGGTCTAGGAGGCTTCTATGACCTAAAAAGGTGGCGTGCTTCTACCACATGAGCATAAGTCCAATACCTCAATGCGCATTTCGTCTTATCTTCACAAGACCTATACTTAATCTGAATGTATTGTTCCATACCGCCTTGACACAACTTGATTTTTTAGTACTATGACCGAAGTCACTAGATGCGGTATATAATTCGAATAATCATGAACTATATGTACACATTGCTTCAGTATAAAGACCATCACAATAACTTGAACAGGTGACACACTTGGATACCGAGAGTCCCACGTGTCACCAGTCTACGGCACTCCTTTTAATATACTTCGGATTGTTTACAGATGAATAGGATATTGCTTGTACTTCATTGAAGGATATCATGTGGCACAACTATAGGAGGTTTATGAGAATATATAACAAATCAACATCGGTACACATTGGATGTGTCTTCGCGTGGTAGTGCTATCAGACGGTCCAGACTACTAATCTGTGTACTCTGTTAGGTGCACAGATGCTGGATATTATTGTTCTATGTCTATATCGAACACGCATAACTACTAGAAAGTAACCGTATTTAAATAAGCTGGACGAGAAAGAATCGCCTAAAAATGTTCCGAACATAAAATAAAGTGCCGTTTAACTGGTCATCCCTTCCCTTCCCTTCATAACCACTCCACATTTACAAGAGAGGTTAACTATCGCTCTTCATCTTATATTAATTGTGGGACATTTGAAAATTGAGTCTATTGTGTGGTTTTAGAGTTAAAGATGCACTGGCAATAGGTTTCAAATCTTGTTATTGGGAACAAGATGTGCTACGATTTGCGCCTGCTTGCTCATTTGTTGTGTTACACGCGAACACAAGACACTACTTGGCGACTGAATCATGCTCTGGTCTTTATGTCGGTTGTAATTTAATCTCGACATGCTTAAGCCCCAATCAATGTCCAAAAGTTATAGAACGGTGATATTCCGCACTCCTTCCGTCTCACCTGAATAATTAAGTAATGCCACTCGGCCCACTACTGTTAGCCTATTACTTCGACTATTCATGTGAGAAGGACATGAATGCAGAAATATTTATATTGAAGGAAGTGAAAAGTAATCATTTCCATAAAATTATACTTTATACCTGTACTATTTCAAAACGTATTAGTTTAACTCTTGAGCTAATAAATTACGGAGGTACTACAAATTATAATTATGATTATACCTTAGGTTAGTTATAAGTTTTCGTTCGTTGTTGTTACTGTGCATTTATTTTATGTAAGGAAAGAAAAAGTTTGTTATCTCTGCATATGAATGTATGTCAATAAATAAAGTTTGTTATTATGAGGAGTTTCTTTTTCGTCTAACTTGCAAAACTTGCATATTGTCATGTATATTATACATACATATTAAACTGATTATATTTTTATGTTCGTAGAAACAGACAGAAGGTAAGTCGTACGCATCGGAGTACAAAATTTTATTGCCTACACAACAAAGAGTTACCCTTTATATATAATATTAGTGACTCCTTATAATATTCAATATAGTCACCCCATTCTAAATTTACATCATATCAGTGATAAATAATAAGGTCAATAGTTGATAAAAAAAAGGTTACAATATTAACCAAAATAGTACTAGACACTGATACAGTAAATTTATTGTACATCCGAATTGTAAACCTAATACTTTGTCTCTTAGAAAAACCTATCCGAACAAAATTTTCTTTATGTAATCGCAAATGAATAATTGAACAAAAGTTGGAGTGGTCACTTTCATCCATTGGAATAAAGAAATTACACAAGAACAGATTATCTCCAAAAAATAACAATTTAACTTATGGAATAACAAACACGCATGAACGAATAGCAGCGAAAGATATTAGAACATGACAAATTGATTGGTGGTGCAGTGATGATTTGATTGGGATATGCATCGTGAAATGGAGGACTGCATATTCGAGCTCCTTCGCAGAAACAATTTCGAGGGGACGGAAACCTACCACCCTAAAGCTAATGAACTCGAAATGTTGGATTGGCCCAAACGGATAATATCGGGCGATACACTGAAAATCAAACAGAACGCCAAACACGCACTAGACTTTGAACTAACGTCACTCTGATCCTTACCTAAACTTTCGTATAACGAGTAACAAGGTGAGCAAAGTGATGAAATGTGAAGGTGTGTTTTTTGTCCTTTTCTTCTTTTTTCGCATTTGAGTTGGGTGTCAAATTAAGATTGACGGAAAAAAAAAATAACTGGATGTATACATAAAAGTAAGCAAAAAAAAAAAAAAAAAAAAAAGTTATAGTTGCTAAGATTGATTAATTTTTAATTTAATTATCGCATGACGCAGACATCAAATGATGCAGTGTGACACATGAGATTTCACAAATCTCAATTATAAGAAAGTGTTCCAACTTTTTTTGAATAAAAATCGAAAGACATGAAGTGAAAGAAAGTGCAACTCCATCACTTACTAGTTAGTGTACTAGTGGACTACTATAGTATGATTGATTGCACATGTTTTTCGGCGAGAAAAAATAAATCCAAATAAGTTTTCACTTTTTAATCGAAGTTGCTAATTCCTATTTATTCAATCTTTTCATTTCATGTTAATCGTCGTGGCTTGATTGGAACACGTGTCATTGTTCGGTATCGATAACTTTGATTTAAAGATTAATAAACATAGAGTAAGAGAAATAAATCTAATTACACCTCACATATTTAAATTTAATAAAATAAACATGATTAATGATATACAATGGCATAATTGTATAAATCATATTGGGGAAGGGAAGATTATTCAAATGTGTGTGTGTTGTGACTTATTTATTAATTACACACACCCTTTACATTAATTCATAATAAACCAACGAGCTAAAACCAAGGATGGATATGAATCATATGATCATAGATAGAACAGGAAAAATTAAGTTGATTAAACTGTACTCGTAATAAACATTAATTTCACCAATCGATGATGCATATTTTTGACATATACGTTCTCCCTTTTTTCTACTATTAGCATCATTAATTTTATTTTAGAAAATTTCAATTTACTCACATCACTTTTTTTTTCTTTTTCTTTCTTTTCTTTTTTTTTTTTTTGAAAAAACAATTCTTACAATCTCTGTCTAATCACTTGGGTCTTCCCATTGACATATGCTAATATGCACTCGTTATCAACATCAATATATAATTAAAACGTACAACTAACAAGCTAATAAGTTATGCCATGATGCCATCGGTCTAATTACTTTTGATTCAATAAACTCATAATAAAAATCATCTTATAAATAGTTGTAAGAAATTTATAAAGCATTTTCTTGTCTTTAATTAATAATTTTTTAACATTTTACTCTCTCTCCGTTACGCATTATTTGAAACAATTGACATTACTTGTGACAGGGTAAAATATTTAATACTCTGTAGTTTTCAGTAAAGCGTAACCGATGGAGTATTATTATTTGATGCGAATCGGAAAGGCATATATAACGTCGCGTGTATGCATATTGTAAACACTAAACAGCCATGCAGCATAGCATGCTGATTACGTTAATGTGTTTAGTCAACGACAACTTATAGTACGTTCTTTGCATGCATTCGATCGAGGGCTGCCAAGGACATCCATTGTATTGACAAAAATTGTCAATCCAATTGCGTTTTGGTAAATAAATGGAATATTTTATTTACAATTTTGTCATTTTTTTTTTATTTTATTTACCAAAATGCCATTAGATTTCCAATTTTTGTCAATCCACTGGATTGACTAGGAATTTTCCCATTCGATCTCTACAATTTATTCCAAATGCTTCATTCTAAAGTTGTCTCCGACTCTCAAAATAAAATGTATATATCCAATCCAAATTCTATTTACACATACATGCGGTATCCTACTAGGAAAGTTATAAGATTATTATTAATTATACCGTATCAATTATACCGTATCGTAATTTAGGTGCGTCGTCTTTGATTGCCTTATGTAAAAACTAGGAGTTAGGACTACTAGTTTAATTAGTCCGTTTAAATTTGATTAGTTCGTGTTTGGATTTTTTTTTTCAAGTTGTTAAAACCGAACCAATTTAGATAATATACTTCGTATAAGTTCACGTCGAACATAAAGGAAAGAGATTGCTTAACGCATATAACGTGTTACGTCTAAGCTATTGCATGCGTAAGTGCAGCAAAGCAAGTTTTGTAATGGCATCCCAAGTAGTAAATAAACGTAGGCAACAGTTTGTCGATGATGCAAGATTATCGTTAAAATTATTCTATCCACAAAACGCATTATTTAGCGACTACATATATTTAATTAATGGCTTTCTTTTTAATTTGTTGCGCACACCTTAAGCTTATTAATTAGGTCGTACGTGATCTTTTAACTAATAAGGGTCCGTTTATAATTACATGAACTGAAAACAGATGAATTGAAAAATCGAACCGAATCGAACTAAACTGAACGGATGACGGAAATGGGTCAAAATAGACAAACCAGAAAAGGACGATAGTAGTAAGATTTAGGGTGAGACATAACAGAACCCACAAATCTGGTAGTATGGCCTGACTCTTGATTTTGGTTATTAGTTGAAGTTCCACTTAAAGTTAGAATAATAATATAAGCTAATCATATATGAGATTGTGTCATTTTTTTGTTCTTCTTTCAAATCAATCATTACCATTGCTCATTTGAGGCACAACTGATGTGAGTGCCGTTTTTTTCTTGCTTTCTCTTTAATTTCTCAATCAATGAAATTATCTAAACAAATGAGTGCTTATTTCAGTGATGATGGGTCGTCACACCATGCATGTTGTGTTCGTAACTTGTTTGTGTTATAATTTTGTGCGAAATTTTCAGTAGTATTCACGAAATTTTGCGAAATTTCAGGGGTAGATATGAGAATTTAAAAATCTCACATATAGATATGAGTTTAGTGTATATATGTGAAACTCGAGCAATTAAAACCACCCCGACCACGCCCTCGAACGACCCTTCCCAGCCACAACCACCTCCCTATAAGCCTCCTCAGCAACAACCACCTTACCACTATCTCAAGTCGTCACATCCACCACAACCACTAGCTTCCACAAAGCGCCACACCCACCGCAACCACTCAATTGTACCTCCACGGCCACCACAACCACTCAACTGTTCATTCCCAGCCACCCCACCAATTGGGGAGTAAGTTTGAGTGTGGTTGTAATGGATTTTGGTTGAATTTCACACATATACCCTAAACTCGTGTCTATATGTGAGATTTTTAAACTTTCATGTCTACCACTGGGATTTCGCAAATAATCGTGTGTACCATTGAAAATTTCCCTAATTTTATTTTAAAAAATTGTCAAAAATCGCCTTTTAAAACCACAATTTTACGAAAAATTATTATTTAAAAATGTTTTTTCTGTAAGAAATCCATAAAAATAATTTTTCTTATTGGTTGCTTGCAACGACGACAAAATGTTCTTGTTTTGGGTTTCTTTCAACTACTTGTTTTGCTTTGGGGTTTTTCTCACAAGATTGTGTCATTAAAAGATTTTTTTGGAAAAATTTATCTTCATTTTTTATGTCGAAGATAAGTAAATATTTTTTCAAAAAAAGACCTTAAAATAAGCTTTGTTCGGGTGCGAATGAGTAACTAGGATCGTACGGTAAAAATCAGGGTCGGGACTAGAGTGTTGGAAACCTTGTTCCGATTCATAATATGAGACCCTCGAATTTTAATTTTTAAACCAAAAAATGTATTAACTAGATAAATATTGTACATACAAATATTAAAGGAACTTTATACAAAATAAAAAGATTAAATGAACAAATATTTAAGATTATAATTGGAAAGTAAATTAAAGAAACAAAGTAGGTAATGGAAATTACGGTGGGTATTAGGGTGGAGAGTTGAATGTTTTGTGTTGAGAATTGAGATCGAGAAGAAAGGAATAGCCAAAGAGTATGCCCAAAATTCCAAAAACATTACAAATCCTCGATTTTGGGCTACCTTGGTTTGAGACCCAATATCTCACCAGCAAGCTATCTAAGTTTCTATGCTATATTGATGGGGCGCCTGGCCAGGCGTGGCTGCCTTGGTTGGGGCGCCTACCCAAGGCGTGGTGGTTGCGTGGCTATTAGGCGTGGCTGCCTTGGTTAGGGCGCCTACCCAAGGCGTGGTGGTTGCGTGGCTATAAAAGAAAGAAAATACGAGAGTGGTTGCGTGGTGGCTTGGGTGCAGTGGTTGCGTAGGGTCAAGACGGTGGTTCCGTGGTGGCTTGGATGGTTGCAAGGTGTCTTGGTGGTGGTGGGTATATATTGGGGGCAAGGGTAATACGGAAAGTTCACACGAAATGTGGACTTTGATTTCAGTATAAGCGAATTTCGAATAATAATCCCCATACCTCATAAGTCGAAAATGTGTTGCTAATATAATTAACTTGTAATTAATCATGCATATTACTATGTCAATGATTATGTGACCATTATGTTCTTGTAACTTGTAAGTGCATCTATTATATCAGTCCAATTTTTATTTATTTTTATTTTTTTTTGTTTACCTACATTTGTTTTCATGTAATGTAAATATGTAATGATGTGGATAGCAATGAATTAGACATGGCAAAAGTAAAACAACTTGATACTAACTGACCTAGAACAAGGGGTCATTTATAAAAAAAATTATACGAAGTAAATATAATACCCCATTTTTACCTTAAAACGTGTTTTAAAAACTGGTTTAAATAGTTGAGACAAGACCTCATTTTCCCCAACTTGCATCGTGGCTTGTTGGTGGGCTAAATAGTTTTAGGGTCTGTTTACATTAATTGAAATCAGTTAAACTGAATTGAACTGAACTGAATTGAATATTTTATGAGGGAGAGAAATTGGGTTAAGAACTGAACTGAACTGAAAATAAGTTAATGTAAACAGGCCCTTACTCCATCCATTTCTTTTTACTTGCACCATTTTTTTGGGAGTCAACGTTTGTAAACTTTGATAAAAAAAATTTGGCAAATTTATAATGTACAATATATATAGTCAAGTAAGATGTTGTTAGATTCGTCTTAATGTATAGTTTATTAATATCAATTTTTTATAATTTTCTAAACAATACAAATTAAGTTATTAGTTGTCAAAGTTGTGTCTTGAAAACTGTGCAAAATGGAATGATGCAAGTAAAAAGAAACGGAGAGAGTATAAAAGACGAGCTCATATTTATTATTGTATGTAAAACGGATTGAAAATTATCCTAAAGTTATTGTCAAAGTTCAGTACAAATAAGTTCAGTTCAGCAAAATTCAGTTAACGAGAACATGACCTAAGACGGAAGAATAATACGGCAATAAGTTGATGATAACATATGAAAGTTCTCGTCAAAAAAAAACAAGAAAGTTAACAATTAAGGATAATATACAAGAGAAACAACAATATAGTTGTCAAATAAGGAAAAAAGTGTAAAAGGCAATATGAAAAAAAWWAYMMGMWYGGMTWAGACTTAATTAAGAGTCTTAAGAGACATAAAAGATCCAACACTTAGGTTATATATTTGAAGTGGAGAAAATATATATGATAGGTTTCATGATTYCTTTAAAGAAATATAGAATGAACCTTCATTTACCTTATGATTAGTCGATCCAACAATATAAATTAGCATAATAGAAAGAGCACGCGTGAAACCCTTTTTTCAATCTGTTGTTTCTTCTATGTATGACCGTATAGGTAGCATGAACACTCCATTTTAATAGTCGTATCTGATTTGTATCAAGTACCTTATAAATTAAATGATAGCGATGCTCTAAGGACAAAAAATATTTTACTTCACAATTTAAACATATTTTTCAGCTCATATTTTAACCATTTTATTTTTCTCAAATGAGTTTATTTTTCAACTTATTTGAGTTATTATTCTGAATTTTAATACTCTACAATTTTTATAAAATTTTCTTGTTTTTATAACATATTATAAAGTAATATTTTTCCCGTATTCACGTATTCTTTTTTTTCTTTTCAAATTGTGGTATATGTACTTGTATTAGTATCCATGCAACAACCATATGTGAAACATCACGTGTTATATATGTACGAGGCTTTGTGCGATTGAGCTATTTAGCACACCTTCTTAGACGACCCCATATGTGAAATAGTTTCCACTTATATTGTATGTTAAGTCTGTTTTACTAGATTTATGTCAAAGGAAAATTGACACTATTTATTAGTAGTGAAAATCTTTTAAATTCTCGTCAATTTATAAGAATAAATATAGTCAACTAAGATCTTGTTAGAATCATATTAACAAGCAGTGTATATATTAAAATCCAGTTTTTATAATTTTTACTAATGTACAATTAAAGATATTTGACCTGTAAATTGTACATTAACAAGCGTGTAAAATAAAGGTGACATAAATTTAGTGGAACAGATGGAGTAGTAGATTAACATATAATTAATTAATTAATTACAAGTTTACGACAATAGC
>SNQN01014461.1:0-10502 GCA_008642245.1 Bassia scoparia | reverse complement strand
GGTATGGCCGCACCTATTGCGGTTTGGATATAGTATTCGCTGATCCTAAGTATAGTGTCTTATTGCGTCCAAACGCCTCCTCAATCAGGGGCTCGTTAGCCGCCACTTACTGGGCGTCTAGGGATAAGTATAGCTGAATACATAAGTATAGTGTGTATTGTATCTCAACGCTCTCTTACTGGGTTCATTTCCCACTATTGGGGTGTGGATGCAGTGTTGTGAATTGTGTTGCATCCCAACGCTTTTCGAAAATGGGGCCATGCCCCCGCCTATTGGGTTTGGATACAGTATTGCTGAAAGTACATAGTTATAGGTTGTATTGGGTTCGAAAGGCCTCTCATATTAGGCTCCTTAGCCACCTATTGGGCGTTTAAATTCAATGTTTGCTGAATTTTGTTTAAAAAACACTCAAACGCTCTCAATTCATGGGCCCATTAGCCCCTGCTATTGGTGTTTGCAATAGAAGTGTTGCAAGATACATAGATATGTGTGTATTGCGTTTCGACGCCGTCAATACCTGGGTTATTAAGCCCCACCTATTCTGCGTTTTTGGTACAAGGTTTGGATGAATAATAACGTATAGTGTGTATTACATCCAAACGCTTCTCAAAAGATGGTGGTTAGCCCTCCCCTTTGGCGTTGGTTGCAAGTGTACTTGGAATCTTGTGTGTTGTCCAACGCCTCTCACACATGGGATCATTTTCCCATATTGGGTTTGGATACAAGTAGCTGATCACTAGTTGTGCGTATGTGCCAAAGCCTCTCAATATTGGGTCGTTGCCCCCACTTTGGGCATTTAGTCCAAGTATCGTTGATCACTAGTATTTGTGTATTGCGTCAAACGCTTCTCATCTGAGCTCATTGGCCGCACCTATTGGTCGTTTGGATACAAGTATAGCTGAAATACACTAAGTATAGTGTGTATTGTGTCCAAACACCTCTCAATATATGCGGGTCCTTATCCCCCACCTATTGGGCATTTAGATACAAGTATTGTTGAAATACACTAAGTATAGTGTGTATTGCGTCCAAACGCCTCTCAATACATGGGGCTTGTTAGCCCTCACCTATTGGGCGTTTGGATACAAGTATAGCTAAAATACACTAAGTATAGTGTGTATTGCATCTAAACGCCTATCTATACATGGGGCTCATTAGCCCCGACCTATTGGGCGTGTGGATGCAAGTGTTGTTGAATTGTGTTGCATTCAAACGCTTTTCAATACATGGGGCACATTAGACTCGCCTATTTGGCGTTTGGATACAAGTATTGCTAAAGTACATTAAGTATAGTGTGTATTGCGTCGAAACGCATCTCAATACATAGGGCTCATTAGCCCCCACCTATTGGGCGTGCGGATATAAGTATGGCTGAAATACACTAAGAGTAGTGTGTATTGCGTCCAAACGCCTCTCAAAACATGGGGCTCGTTAGCCCCCAACTATTGGGCGTTTGGATACAAGTATAGCTGAAATACACTAAGTATAGTGTGTATTACGTCCAAACGCCTCTCAATACATGTGGATCATTTGCCCGCACCTATTAGGCGTTTGGATATAAGTATAGCTGAAATACACTAGTTATAGTGTGTATTGCGTCCAAAATCCTCTCAATTCATGGGGCTCATTAGCCCGCACCTATTAGGAGTTTAAATGCAAGTGTTGCTGGATTGTGTTGCATCCAAACGTTTTTCAATTTGTGGGGCTCATTAATTAGCCCCGGACTATTGGCTGTTTTGGATAAAAGTGTTGCTGAAGTAAACTAAGTATAGTGTGTATTGCATCCAAACGCCTCTCAATACATGGGGCTCATTGGCCCGAACCTATTGGGCGTTTGGATGAAAGTGTAGCTGAATTGTGTTGCATCCAAACGCCTCTCAACATAAGGGGCACAATAGCTCCCACATATTGTGGCTGTGGATGCAAGTGTTGCTAAGTTGTGTTGCATCAAAATTTTCAATCATAGGTCATTAGCCGCACCTATGTGGCGTTTGATTACTAAGTAGTTGCTGAGAGTACTAGTTATAGTGTGTATTGACTCAAGCAATTTAATATACATGGGGTCTATTAGCCCACTTCTCTGCTCGTTTGGATGCAGATTGTAGCTGAATTGTGATTGCATCCAAACGCCTCTCACTACATGGGCGTCATTTAGCCGCACAGCTATTTGGGAGTTTGGATACAAGTTTATAGCTAAATCCGTAGTTGTGTGTATTGAGTCTGAAAGCTCCAATACTGGGGCTCATTAGCCACATATTGGGTCTTTGGATGTCGAAGTGTAGCTGCACAGTTAGTGTGTTGTATCCAAGCATTCTCTCAACAATGGGTCACTTAGGCCCTGGAATTTTGGTTGTAGCTGATCACAGTGTGTAGTGTGTGTTGCTCTTAGCTTTCAATACATGGGGCTCATTACAGCCCGCCAGTATTGGGTTTTGGATCACATGTGCTGAGGTACCAGATCTCAGTGTGTTTGCGTCGCAACGCCTCAATAAATGGGTTCATTAGCCCCACCATTGGCCGTTTGGATGCTCAGTTGTAGCTGAATTGTTCTGAGTTGCATTTCCACGACGCCTCTATTGGGGCTCATTATCCTCCACCTGGGTTTGGATACAAGTATAGCTGAATACACTAATTATAGTGTGTGTTTGCGTCCAACTGCCTCTCTACATGGGTCTTAGCCGCCCACCTTTTGGGCGTTTGGATGCAAGTGTTAATGAATTGTGCTTCATCCAACGCCCAATATGGGGCTCATTAGCCCCTCAATTTGTGGGTGCTTGGTATAGTTTTGCTGAAATTACGCACTAAGAGGTAGATGTTGCATCCGACGCCTCTCAATTGCGAGGTCATTAGCCCCCACCTGATTCGGCTTCGGATTCAGTATTGCTTATTCTAAGTTGGTGAATGTTGCATCCTGACGACTCTCAATACACGGGTCTAATTACGCACCAATTGGGCGTTTGGATACAAGTATAGCTGAATACACGAGTTGTAGTGTGTATTGATCTCACCCCATTACTTGGGTCTTTAGCCCCACCTATTTGCCGTTTGAGCAAGTGTAGCTGAAGTCAGTATTTGTTATGTATTGCGTCGCAACGCCTCTCAATACATGGGGTTCATTAGCCCCACCTATTCGGCATTTTGTTACAAGTATGACTAAATACACAGTATAGTGTGTATTGGCGTCCAAACACCTCTCAATACATGGGCTCTTAGTCCCCTATTAGGCGCGCCTTGGATAAAGATGATGAAATTCACTAAGCAAGGTGAATGTTGATACCAGACGCTCTCAATACTTGGGTCATTAGCCTCCTATCGGCGCTTGGATACAAGTATTCTTAAATTCACTAAGTTTGTGTTGATGTATGTCTTGACATCTCAATACACGGTGCTCATTAGCCCCCCCTATTGGGCGTTGTTTAAACGTATACTTGAAATACACAAGTATAGTGTGTTGCGTCCAACGTCTCATTACATTTGGCTAATTAGCCCCACCTATTGGGCGTTTGGATGCAAGTGTTGCTTATTGTGTTGCATCCAACACCTCTTAATACATGGGGGTCATTAGCCCACCTATTGGCGTTTACTTACAAGTATAGCTGAAATTAAACAGTATAGTGTGTATTGGTCCAAATGCCTCTTGTAGGACGTGGCCGCGGCCTCGCAGTTAGCGGTTGCGCGCTGCTTGTTACATCGAGGTGCTTTGCGTGGCTTGAGCCACGGATCCCCACGTGAGTGCTTGGGGTGTTGCGAGTAAGGGGAGTCCCACCGTGCCTAAAAGGTTATTCACGGACGCCCGAAACGTTGCGTGCCAAACAATGGCCCACGTCAATCAAGTACCAGTCGTGGTGTTCGGGACATGGTACGGATTGATGAAGTCACCCAATCCACCCGCATGTAGCGGCTCTACTCAGTCTCATTGTAATTCCATTAACACGATTTATTGGATGTACAACCTTACATATTCGTAACCTTATTAGCGCACTAGCCCTAAAGATTACTAAGTGAGTTCTATTATGTACAACGAAGACTTTCTACAATGGCAGGCGATCGCTTTTATTGTTAGTCAATATTAACAAGGTGCTTAGAAACGGTCGTCCATGATTTATCTGACTTTAATGTGATACGCATAATTTCCGGTCTTGTTTAGCATAATATACAAGTGTGATAGAATATGTTGCAACAACAACATTGAACAAATGGTGTATCATAATAATGAATTTTGTATTCTTCTTCACCTTGTCCCTGCAAATCAACAAAATTGTTAAAACTAAAAAGCGATGTCTTTTATTGAATTGCTAATTAAGCAAAGAAACAGTTAGTATTGACAAGATAGAGATAATAACAATAAGGTTAGCGAAACGAATTGAAGCATGAATAATAATCCTACATATTTACATGAGACGATTCAAAGTCGTTTCATAATTGTTAAATTCATTAGAACTCATAATAATGGTAATCAAATTAAAGAAAGTGAAAGAGAATTATAGGTGAGTAATCTCAGAATTAAACCTTTTTTTCGCTTGTCAAAACGAATCAAAAACCCAAAAGCTTGTTTATGTGTATTTGTGAAAGAATTTGTGAATGAGAGAGGAATGCTTGATCGTAAAATTGGAAGTCGGAAGTTGGACGTTTGGAAGTCGTCTCGAATCGTGTGTGTCAGTCGGAGGCAAGGCATGTATTTTAGGCGCGGAGGGAAAAAAACGAGCGTATATACGCTTGAGTGGCTGGTTATTACGCTCAAAGCAGCGTATATACGCAGACGTCACTGCGTTATCCGTCATCAGTATCCTGCGTATATCGCTATTAGGAGCTTATACGCAGGCTTCTGCGTTTATATTTTCCAAAATCTGATATTTTATTCGGCAATATTCTTTGCCATATGTCTCGATTTCTAAGATTATGGATTATTCTAGACGCCTCTTTCGCAGAAAGTATATTTCTAGGAGATTTCTAGAACATTCCGCGTATTTTCCTAATTATTCATGTATTTCTGCGTATTCTGCGTATTTAAACATGTTTCATAGAAATCATGAAAAATCAGAAAAATAATTTAATACTGCGGATTCAGAAAATGTGCAGACATGATGAAAACAAAAGCATGAGATCGCCATTGTTACTTGTTTGAAAACTTTTGAGATTATCGAGAAAACGAAGAAATTTTTGCCTTGTATTTGACTTTGACTCATAATTTCGGTGTAATTCACATATTTCGAGCTCCTTAGAGATTCATCAGGTATTTTCGAGTTCGAATTAATTGCGACATGTGGTATACTTCATCATTGATTACTCATWTGGGGAGACATTTTTAGGTGTCTACACCTCTCAATACGTGGGGCTAATTAGCCCCCAYCTATTGGGCGTTTCAATTYAAGTGTAGCTGAATTATGTTGCATCCACACGCCTCTCAACACATGGGGCTCATTAGCTCCACCTATTTAACGTGTGGATGTAAGTGTAGCTGAATTGTGTTGCAWCTAAMCGCTTTTCAATACATGAGGCTCATTAGCCCCCACCTATTGCGCGTTTGGATATAAGTGTTGCKGAAGTACACTAAGTATAGTGTGTATTGCGTCGAAACATCTCTAATTACATGGGGCTMATTAGCACCTACCTCTTGGTCGTTTGGATGCAATTRTAGCCGAATTGTGTTGCATCCAAACGCCWYTCAATACATGCGACTCATTAGCCSCCAGCTATTGRGAGTTTGGATACAAGTATAGCTAAAATACACTAAGAATAGTGTGTATTGCGTCGAAACGCCTCTCAATACATGGGGCTCATTAGCCCCCACATATTGGGTGTTTGGATGAAAGTGTAGCTGAATTGTGTTGCATCCAAACTCCTCTCCACACAATGGGCACATTAGYCCCCACATATTGGGCGTGTGGATGCAAGTGTTGCTGAGTTGTGTTGCATCTAAACATTTTTCAATACATGGGGCTCATTAGCCCTTGCCTATTGGGCTTCTGGATACAACTGTTGCTAGAGTACACTAAGTACAGTGTGTATTGCGTCCAAACGCCTCTAAATACATGGGGCTCATTAGCCCGCACCTATTGGGCGTTTGGATTCAAGTATAGCTGAAATACACTAAGTAAAGTGTGTATTGCGTCCAAACGCCTCTCAATACATGGGGCTCGTTAGCCCCCACCTATTAGGCTTTTGGATACAAGTATAGCTGAAATACACTAAGTATAGTGTTTATTGCGTCCAAATGGTCCTTCTCTATACATGTGATCATTGCCCCCCACCTATTCGCGTTTGGATACAAGTAAGGCTAAAATACACAAAGTATAGTGTGTATTACATCCAAAGCCTCTCATACCAGAGCTCATTAGCCCCTGCCTATTGGGTTTGGATGCAAGTGTAGCTGAAGTACACTAAGTACAGTGAGTTGCGTCCAAACGCTCTCAATACATAGGCTCATTAGCCCCACCTATTGGTGATCTTGCATCCTGACGTCTCTCAATAACAGGGCTCATTAGCCCCACCTATTGGGCGTTGGTTACAAGTATACCTGAAATACACAAGTATAGTGTGTATTGCGTCAAAACGCCTCTCATTACATTGGGCTAATTAGCCCCACCTATTGTGCGTTTGGATGCAAATTGTTGTTGAATTATGTTGCATCCAAACGCCTCTCAATACATGGGCTCATAACCTCACCTATTGGGCGTTTACTTACAAGTATAGCTGAAATAAACAAAGTACAGTGTGTATTGCGTCTAAACGCGTCTCAATACATGGGGCTAATTAGCCCACCTATTAAGCGTCTGGACGCAGTGTAGCTGAATTGTGTTGCATCAAAGCCTCTCACACTAGTAGAAAAACCATCAAAAGCTGTGGTTATTTAGGGGTCAAAGCTGGGTTTTTAACCCAGCTTTTGAGCTTGCAGCTTTTGACAAAAGCTGGGGTTAAAATAACCCCAGCTTTTGACTTCACAAAAGTGGGGTTTTTAGCTAAAAACCCAGCTTTTGTGGAGTCAAAAGCTGGGGTTTTCAGCTAAAACCCCAGCTTTTGTGAAGTCAAAAGTGGGTTTTAACTAAAACCCAGCTTTTGACTACTATTATATAAAAAATTAACCCCTGTTTTGTCTCTCATTATACAATGAGAGACAAACATGGGCTAATTATTTTTTTGTTATTTTCATCCTAAAATGATAACCAAAGTGTCACATATACATATTAATACCAATTTCTATTAAAATTGGGTAAAAATACAAATAAATTTGATAAATTACACTCATTAAAAAACTTGTATATATATTGATGAGGTAATGATTAGAGAGTACATAAAATTACATAAGAAATTTATAATTAAACATCAAATAAATCCTTGGAGATACATAGATCTTCTCATCTTCATCACTTCATTGCCATCTTGAGAAAAAAAATTACAGTAAAAGATTAGAACAAATGTCAAATTACAGTAAAAAAAAATTAAATAAATGAGAAGGATAATTGGCAAAAAGCTTTTTATATGCAATTTAAATTTCAAAATGTCTAGCATGTACACAAGAAAGTGTCTACAGCAAACCCATATAGAAGAAACTGATTTCATATCTGCCAACAACACACCAAATGTCATTTGCAAAAGCATACAGTAAGAGACCCAGAGGCTAAGACCCTGACTGTAAGCATGAATCAGGTAACTGTAAGCATGAAAATCAGGTTATGGGTGGTGTTAACTGTTAACATTAAGGCAGGATAGTCTGTATAAAGCATCCATACGACCAAATATACACATGCAATTCAAATATCCTGAAAATGAATTAGTACTTCACATGTTTATCCTATTTGACTCAATGGTACCAAGTCACTGAAATGATCAACGAGTATATTATTATATATTTGTATTTTGTAGAGCATATAAGCGTTCAACTTTCATTACTTATCAGCTAATATTTACAAGAATATCATTCCAACCATGTCTAAGCTTCTCATTTAGCTTTACAGCCATCCATTTGAATAACAAACCATACTACAAGCCAGTTTAAAATCACACCTAAACAATGACAAATTCGATATTACAACTTCCCCAAACATCACGACTATTTTTTGTGTTTAATCAAGTCATACAATCAAACAATGAACAATTCAAGGTAGAATGTAAGCTAATCATCATATTCATAAAATCAAACAATAACTCAGCAATTTCGTACCAAAAAAAACAACCAAATTCCATTTGACCAACATTAATATCAACAAAATTGCTTCAATTCAGAAAAAAAAATGAAAATAAACAAAACATACACCGAGAAGTGCAGCATCAAGATAAGAAACATTGATCTCAACAGAAACGCCAGTAGAAGGAGCTCCAACAGTGAAAATCACACAAACCAACCAAATCCACTAACAAAATCAAACAGCAAAAACAACTTTCTTCAATCAATTAGTCACTCAATCAGCAATTGATATTGATAAGATAAAAGCTAACATAAAATCAAATGGTATGATAAAAGAGGAAAATTGAACAATAATCATGACAAACAACAAATCGCTTTTAGAAATCCAAAAAAATTAAAAAAATCAGTCGAAATTCCAGAACCCACCAAAAACCAAAAAAAATCAGTTCGAAAAGATCATCAGATTAGTGGAACGATCATCTATTATCAAAAAAAAATTTAAAATCAGTTCGAAAATCAGTTCCAGAACCCACCAACAAATGAAACTATTACAATTGAAACTTAGCTTATTACTGAATGAATGTTCGTACCTGATTAGTGGTCGCGGTGATAATGCTAACTGGAAGAGTGAACAACAAAGGCGGGCAACAGCAAAATAAGTGCCCACATGGCATTTGGATTTGATCTTTCATGAATATGCAAAGCACCAAAGAAAGAGCAAATGATATGACTAGTAGATGATGCTCTATACTCGAAAATTACAGAACCTAGATCTCGCAAATATAAACAAAATAAAACAAAAAACACCATAAAATTCCAGATCTATATATTAGAAAATTAGCAAACCCAAAATTATATAACAAATCAAAAAAAACAAAAAAAAAAAGCTAAGAGTAGTGTGCGAGCAAGGGTGTGACACCGGCGTTACAGAGGAGAGAGAAGGAAAGAGGAGAGAGAGGTTAAGCTAGACGTGAAGAAGAGGAGAAGGAAAGAGGAGAAGGAAGCGTTAGGGTTTGGTAATTAAAAGGCGGTTGGCTTGTTTATTTTGATCTTGGGCTTTGACAAACACAAAAGCTGGGTATATCAAAAAAACCCAGCTTTTGTGTTTTCCATTTTTTAACTCTAATATAGCTCAAAAGCTGGGTTTTGAAAAAAACCCAGCTTTTAAGTATACTCAAAAGCTGGGGTTTTCTTAAAAAACCCCTGCTTTGTGTTTCTTCCATTTTTTTGAGCTCTAAAATAGGTTTAAAAGCTGGGTTTTTTTACAAAACCCAGCTTTTGAGCTGCAGCTTTTGAGCTTTTTCTACTAGTGTCAACACATGGGGCTCATAGCCCCACCTATGAACGTTGATAAAGTGTTGCTAAATTGTGTTGCATTTAAACGCTTTTCAATACATTGGGCTCATTAGCCCCGCCTATTTGGCGTTTGGATACAAATTGGTTGATTTGAAGTACACTAAGTATAGTGTGTATTGCGTCGAAACACCTCTAAATACATGGGCTCATTAGCCCCCACCTATTGGGCGTTTAGATACAAGTATGGCTGAAATACACCAAGTATAGTGTGTATTGCGTCTRAACRCCTCTCAATAGATGGGGCTTATTAGCCCCCGCCTATTGGCTGTTGGATGCAAGTGTAGCTGAATTGTGTTGTATCCAAACGCCTCTCAATACATGGGACTCATAMGCCCCAATCTATTGGGCGTTTGAATACAAGTATAGCTGAAATACACTAAGTATAGTKTGTAATGCGTCTAAACGCCTCTCAATACATGGGGCTCCATAGCCCCCACCTATTGGGAGTTTGGATACAAGTATAGCTGAAATACACTAATTATAGTGTGTATTGCGTCCAAACGCCTCTCAATACATGGGGCTCGTTAGCCCCCACCTATAAAGGGCTTTTGGATACAAGTATAGCTGAATTATGTTGCCTCCAAACACCTCTCAATATATGTGGCTCATTAGCCCGCACCTATTGGGAGTTTGGATACAAGTATAGTTGAAATACACGATGTGTAGTTTGTATTGCATCTAAACACCMCCCAATACATGGGGCTCATTAACCCCMACCAATTGGCCGTTTGGATGCAAGTGTCGCTGAAGTACACTAAGTATTGTGTGTATTGCGTCGAAACGCCTCTCAATACATGGGGCTCATTAGCCCCCACCTATTCGGCGTTTGRTACAAGTTTGGCTAAAATACCCCAAGATAGTGTGTATTGCATCCAAACGCCTCTCAATACATAGGGTTCATTAGCCCCCACCTATTGGCCGTTTGGATGCAAGTGTAGCTGAATTGTGTTACATCCCAACGCCTCTCAATACATGGGGCTCATTATCCCCCACCTATTGGGCGTTTTGATACTAGTATAGC
>SNQN01014460.1:0-10503 GCA_008642245.1 Bassia scoparia | reverse complement strand
ATTTGCACAAAGTACTACCACCACCTCACAAAAGGGGAGTTGGAAGGCCAAATAGAAATAGGAGAAGAGAGGAAGGAGAGGAAGCTTAGGGAAGGAGAAGTAAAACAGTGAAATGTGGAAATTGTGGCCATTATGGGCACAATAAGAGAAACTGCAAGGGTGCCCCAACTGCTAAGGAGCTTGCATCAAGTGAACCTACTGCCACAACTATCAAAAGGAAGAGAAAGGAAACCACAAGTGAAAATAACAAGAAGAAGAAAGCACCTGACAAAGACCAAGTTGTTCTATGCCAAACTGGAAGCCAACCTCAAGAATTCGGCCAACATGAAGCATGATTTGTCTATCTTAGACTTATTTTAGTTTCTAATTTTCTCAGTGTTGGTGTTAACTTTTGGAACTCATAAGGAGTCCTTTACAGTTTGGAGTATTTTTTTCAGTGTTTGTGGATGTGTTAGGAGTATTTACTTGGAAAAAAAAACTGAAGAAATCAATGTTATTCCAGTGCTTGTGTTTTTTGTTCAACTTGTTAGTCTCATTTACAGGCTTATGCATTTAGAGGATTGTGTTTTTTGCTCAAGTTGTGACTCTCATTTACAATCTCAACACTAATTAAAACATCAAACTTTATTGCTTAGAATCTAGACATGATGATGATTGCTTGGGATTAGGCTTGGCAGCAAACCTTCGAAGAAAAAAATGAGAGAAAAAGTTCAGAAAAAGACAAACGAAATGTGGAAATTAATCAGTGGCATGCAACAGCTATGAAGAGGAGAGGTCAAAATATTAAAAAATAAGGAGCAATTAACGAGGTAATTAGCAAAATTAACAGACCTAAGCCAAACTAACAACAGCCTAACAATTTTTAAAAGTTTTTATACGCAAAAAATACAAAAAAATACAAAATACACAAAAAATACTCCGAAAATACGTGGAACCTTCTAAAACACTCTAGAACTCCTTGCTTGGAGAGCAAGGGTGTCTAGGTGCGTTGAATCAAGGCAAATCACGAAATAAAATCGGAGGAAATCAAAATATCTTCGAGTTTTAGAAAATATATATACGCAGAGGCCTGCGTATATACGCAGCCCCCCTGCGTATATACGCAGGCCACCTGCGTATATACGCAGACCTCCTGCGTATATACGCAGGCCTCCTGCGTATATACGCAGGCCTCTTGCGTATATACGCAGGGTTTTTCTTGCTCCTCGTGCCTCTCGTGCCTAGAAATACGTGCCTTGCTCATTCCGAAAACACACACGGTTTTTCAACACACGTCTATTCTATCTCTCTCTTTGTCCTTAACTTGCGTATACTCTCTCTCACTCTCTCAAACACTCTAAACACATTCGTTCTCGAGTTCAAAGCATCGATTCTGTTTCGATTCAACAAGCAATAACAAGGTTTATTTCTGAGATTACTCGCCATTAAACATACTCCTTTTTCAATCTAATTAATAACTATTACGAGTTTCGATCTAATTAACAAACATGTAGAAACCCTATTTTAATTGTTCCATGTAAATACGTGGATTGTCATTACACGTTTTAACGTTTTTCATGTTTTCATTCTTTTTTATTTCATTTCATTATTATTATCACTTCAATACTAACGATTCTTATCCTTGTATAGCGATTCAAGCCAAGGCGGAAGATTCATTCGCTCGTTTTTTTATAAACTAAACATTTGTTTGTTTTGTCTTTTATAGCATTCAAGCGAAGATCTTCGTTTCGCTCGTTTTTATTACGAACTAACCTTTGTTTGTTGCAGATATGGTAAGATTGTTTGTATATATGTTTTAATTCATCATACTTCGCATTGTCATTGTTGTAATCATTTGTTATATTTGCTAAACAAAGACCGGAAATTATGTAATCACTTTAAAATCAGATTAACTATGACAACCGTTTTTAGCACCGTTTTAACTTGATTAATGCAAAGTGTCACAAGTTCTAGTTAGATAGTCTCTTGTGCATAACAGAAACACACTTTCTAGTAATTTTAGTTAGTACGCTTCTAAGGTGCTAAAAATGTAAGTTATGTGCATTCAATAATCTGATGAATGAATGCAATGAGACCGAGTAAGGCCGTACATCGGCATATGGTTACAGATCTGATTCCTACCATGTCCCCGAACCCACGAACCGGTTACTGGATCAGAACGTGGGCCATTAATTTGCACCAACGTTTCGGCGTCCGTGAATAACCTTTTATACAACCGGTGGCGACGACACGGTGGCGACTCCCCGTACTCGACAACACTACAAGCCACTCACTGCGGTTTCGTGGTCAAAGCCACGCAAAGCACCTCGATGTAGTACCAAGCCGCGCCCGCTATACGCGGGGCACGGCCCACGTCCTACAAAAGGGTAACTATATACTGATGCACAATAAATTTATTGACATCTGATGCATACAATACCTTATAATATTATTGTACGATACAACGAATGCACCCAAGATTTCATTTTAGAAATTAATCTCTCCTTTTCCTATTTTTATAATCCTTTCTATTGTATTATCTGCAACATTCCAAGTATGATTGTAACACAATAATTGCAAAATTCATATATTTCTAAATTTGTAATTTAGCCTTAAATTCCGAAATACCCCTAACTTAAAAAATTAAACAAAGATTATAACAACCTAAATCTAATACCCAAATTATTTTTTTCCAAATTTATAGATAATCGCTAGCCATTATACATCCACCAACACTGATCACCAAGCACTAATTGTCCCACCACCGCACCTTCTGGCACCACCATCCCACATCGTCGATCTAGATTCCACCACACCATCGACCTTGATTCCTCCCATATTACTGGTGCATGGTAGTCGAATTGTCTTTGCATGACTGAAATCGACCTAGCTCGTGGTGGGTTGCAATTCGAACAGATTCGTTGTGGTTGTGCAATTCTACTATTTGTGTGGTTGCCGGGCGAATTCGGTCGTGGGTTGAATTCATCGTGGCTAAGCTTCTGGTGTAAGAAGGTATGTTGTAGGGTGGTTTGGATGTGGGTTGTGGTGGGGTGTAGATCTGGTTGCAGGCAGTGGTGTAGATCTAGTGACGGTGGTCTCTCATGTTGTTGCTCTCTACTTCTCTCCCACATTTTCTCTCTCATCCCACCCTTAATCATAAAATTAAACCCTATTTTTTATTTCCTTAGGATTGTGATGTCCATTGTTGCAGATAATGAGGTGTTAGGTAATCGGTTTGGTTGCTAGTTGTTGCTGTTTGACTGGCTAGTGGTTGTTGGCTTGTTTGATTAGTTGGTTGTTGGCTGCTTGATAAAACATGTTTAGCAAATTGGTTGTTGGCTTTTAATATGCAAAATTACATTTTGGTCATCAATATTAATTATTTCACTAATACTCTTCTTATTTCATATTAAATGTTAATTATTAATAATTAATTATTTAATTAATTATTAAATATTAATTAGTAAATATTAATCAGTATGATAATTATTTAATCTCTTTATATAAGGGAAGGGGGAGGAAGATGGTGTCCCCCCTCCTAAAAGTCTTTTATACCCTTGAAGAATTTTAATAAATAGTGAAATTAAATGTGTCTAAATTACCCTTTTTTTATTATGCGATTAAAAATGAATATTTTATTTATTATGTAACTTAATTAGTGAAAAGTTTTAAACATTGAATTGAAGCATTAATGGTTTTATTTGAATTTCAAGTCATATTAAAAAAACCAGTTACAATTCAATAAAATTGTATTGCTAATTAACTATAAATATTTTATTTTGATACATACTTTATAATTATTTTTAATGACGAAATACAATTTTTAGCATGCATCGCGTGCACATAAAAACTAATGTTATATATTAGAGGTGATCAACTAGAACCCGGCTCGAAAAATTACGGCCCTTGGACATGATTTTTCGGTCCGAAATCGGGTCGGGCCCGATTTTTAATTTTTTCGTTCCGGGCTTTGGCCCGAAAAAAGCACGAAAAGCCCGTTAGGCTCGCTCCAATATTTTGGGCTTTGGACAACGATTTTAGGCCCGAGCCCGATTACTGGGCCTATTATTGATGCCAAGCCGGCCCGAACCCCGCCCGACCCGGCCCTTGATCACCTCTATTATTTATTAATTATAGATTTTAAATTATTATTATTCTAGCAAGTGTATCGTGCTAAGTCACAATACTTCCTCTGAGCTGCAGGGTTGAGAGAAGGGTGGAGGCTTTCAGTCAATGATACCTCGGGAGAGTTGACCTTGCTGGTTAACTTTAACTTGCGGGGTTCGGGACTATGTAGTCCTAGTCCAAACTCTTTAGCACCTGCACAAAGAAAAATAATCCTTTTTGAATTATCACCCATCTAATGTTTAAATAAGTACATATATGAAATTGTAAGTAATAAAGTTTAGAGAGAGAAGTTCTCAAGTGTGTACTTGAGAGTTGAGAGTAACGAATGATGAGAGAGAGTTGTTTAGTAAATGCGCTTTCTTTGGGTATTTATTGGCGTCTTGCCTTGCCCAAGGAAAAGTGGATGCATGACATTTGTCACTCMTCTAAACACTTGGTTATCCGTTTCTACCATTTGGGTGCACGTATACCTTATTCTAAAGAACGAGGTTGACTTGTGGGTTGTGGTCATGAGGCTCTTGCCACCCAAGATAGTTTGATCCAATGTTTGGTCGACACGTGGCATTGGAGGGGGGGGTCCACATGCCACATCATTTGCCCCTCATAACCATTGCCCATTTGGGCTTGGAGGATGTTTGACCAAGGAGCCTTCGAACTGGACCTTTTCGAGGTCCAGTTAGGCTTTCCTAGCACTACAAAAAAAAAAAACTGCTTGGGCTCTCCCTTCTGAGATTCGCCAAATGGATTTGCCCGAAAAATCACAAGCATAATACTCTAAGTCAATGTCGAAAAGTTGACAATTTTGACCAGAAAATGCATTGGTCTGCGGTGAAAAAAGGCAACCTGAGCAGTGAGTATCACACTTCACACGTGGAGGCGAGGTTGAAATGTCGTGCCCGTGAACTACAATATATTGATCAGTAGAGAGGAAAAGTGAAAATACGAAGTACGCTATTTTACAAAGAGACGAAAGCCCATCATACTACTCTACTGTAGACTGTAGTATAGGAAAGTAGGTTGTTTTCCGTTTTACTTTTCTTTTAAAAGAAAAAATGATTTAATGTAGTATCATGATATATACTCCGTATACTTATACTATGTTTTTTTCAACTTATTTTCGATATTTAATGAATAAGAGAAATTCAAATAAGTATAGTAGTATACTACTATACTTATTTGAATAAGTATACTTATTTCCTTCAAAAAAAAGTGTGCTATTAATTTTATTTCAAACAAAATAAGTATCAATAAGTTAAAAAGAACGTACCCTTCACTTGGATCAAATGACAAGTATCACAAGACCACCCAAAAACATTGATGCATCAGTAATCTACTCTACTAATTTATTGTTACTCTACTCTACTCGACTACTCTACTACCACTATTACTACGCTACTGTTAATGATCGACCTTGTTCTTTTTTTCTCCAATCGTAATATTTATGTTACTACCGTTACGATTGCAGGGAGGTGTTTAAGGGTATCGGACCATGGGTCCAAGGTCCATTAGGTTATTAGGGTTTTATCTAGGTTATGTTATGTTTTCTATATATATTGATGTAATTGTATGGAAAACACATGACAAAAAATACATGTAGATCTATTTTCTCTATTATCTCTCTATGGTTCTTGACAACCCCACTTATTTTTTTTTACTCTATCTTTTTTCTTTTTTTTTTTTTACAAAAAAAAAAATACCTAGGAGAGTCCACATACACCTAAGTGTAKCCCCTTAAATGAAAACTAAGGAAGTACCATTCTTAGAGTTGAGAATAAGTATTAAAATACACATTTAACACAGTTTTAATAATTTGCTCATTTACTCTTATATATAGGGTTACTAATTGATTGTTGATGTAATGGTGATTGAGACTACACTTAATATGAAAAACCTATTTTCGATCTCCCACAATAACAATTAGAAGGAGACTAAAATATAACATCCAAAAACTGATCCTCAAATCCAAATTAACGCAAAAAAATGAGTCGAGTAGTTTAAGGGAAAAAAAACCTCTTACATACGGGGCCTAATGGTTGTAGAATTGTAGTTATCAATTTTTTTTAAAAATAAAATTATTGAGGATTATTGAAATCATGAAAATGAGAATAGTGTGACTCTTTTTGACAGTCCTACAACTCCGTACTATAGTTCATTGTTTGACCGAATACTACGTCACTCTTACCTCACACTTACTAATCAACGTACCATTTATTTCTGATGCTGAACCTGCTCTCAAGTCGAATAATGATAAACCCATCAAAATGGGTGGGATAAAAACTCAATCAGAAGGGTAATTTAGTAATTTCTATCACCTTTTTTTATGGATTACATTTTTATTTGGGTAAACATCTATCAAAATACATTAGACCTATCTTATATTTAAGGTGAACGGAAAATTCGGGTACCTGTTCTAAAACTGGATCGGTTCGGACCCGTCGGTTCGACCGTGTAACTAGGTCCGGCTCGGACCCAAAAAATGGGACCATCATAACTGGTTCCGATTTGGGTAATAAATTTGGGACCCAGTACCCAGTGGGTACCCTGTGAAACCAGTACCAATTCTGGTACCCACTTGGTTCCGATTCTGGTACCGTGGTACCCAATGTTTCGGAACGGTTATACAAGGTACTTCTACCTTTTCTTTACATTAAATTTCATTTCCTTCTTTGTTGAACTATTCATTCACAAGGAAGCAAAGAGAATGATTCATGGTTTAAAGTTATTTTTACAAGTTCAAAGATTATTTCATTCTTTGTCGATTTTATCACCGATAGAGTGTGCAAGTATGTTTCAAGTTGAAGGATAAATTAAAGATAATTTTTTACAAGCTCATAATTAATTTTGCAAAAACAAATTATATGAATGTGGTATCCAGTCCCGGAACTGGTCCGGCGATTCCGGGATCGGTTCCTAAAACATAGGAACGGTTCAACTGGTTCTGATTCTAGATTTTGGGACCCAGCCAGTTCCGGGTCTGGTCCCTAAAAAAAAGTCGGGTATCCGATCCCGCTCACCCTTACTTATATTTACATAGATCGGGTTTAATTTACATAGACAGAATTGTTGATTGTTCTGATTTGCTTTTTTAGTGGGGACCACGTGAGACCCATATATCTTTTTTACCTATTAAAATATATCAAAAACAATATAATATTATTTGATTGGGTTTTATCACCATTTTTTTTGAAGGTTTATGCTTCTTCTCCTCCCAAGTCCAACCCAAAGGCCAAAAAATCAAAACACTTCTTTGTCGATTTATTTGATTGAAATGACGGATCTAAATCATACTGATTAAATGAACCTAAATTGAACTTGATTGAATATAAAAAGAAGAAAATTATGGTTAGAAACTGAATTGAAATACGATGAAATTAAGTTGTAGAAATAGTGTCTTAATCTCCGTTTGTCCTCCATGTATAAATTGCAACTTCTTTGTGCAACATTTATGCCAAGAAAAAAAGTGATGGAGGGAGTATTATTGTATAAATTTTATTAATAATGCGTTTAATCTTGCTTGAGTTGAGGAAGACTTGATTGGATTGATGCTTTTCCTGTGATCGACCTGTAAAATAGAACAAAATTACGCTTACCTCGGAGTTTGTTGTAAATTTGATGTGAGTGTTTTAGAGATTTAGATATCCTGTATTTGTGTGTAGAGCCTTGTATTATAGGGATCGAGCACCTGATTGCTTGTGTGAGAATGAGCTTTGGGCTTAATTAACCTTGCTACTGGACTTGGCTATGGCTTATTTGGTTCATTGGGCTGAGAGTAAATGACTTGGCTGGCCAATTGGCCTATTGGGCTGAGATTAATGATTTGGAACCTTAGTTAATGGGTTAATACAATATCTATAACTTAAGTCGTTGGATAATTCGAGTGGTTAAAGCTTTTTTTTCCATTCCATTAGACATTGAGATTGAGTTCTCATCCCGTCTAATAGCTCCCTTGGTACCCTAGAAAACATGATCTATAATACTTTTAAACTCCCACAGATTGTTTTATTAACATGGCCTGGTCTAAACCGTAAACTAATCCCAACTTATTAGAATCATTTGATGATTAATCTCTAGATATATATAGTACGTCCACCAACCCCATACTACGTCACTAGTTCAATTCACTACCATCCGAAAGTTGTTGAAGATATTAGGACCAATAATAAACAGATTAGAGATAAACATAAGTTTACTAGAATCAATCATCAATCCAAAAAAAAAAGTATTAAAAAAAAAGTGGCCGCAAAAAAGAAAAAAGGATTAAGCAAGTGGCGTTTGCAAATATATAAAACATTGATCTTATGCGTTGATTCAGGGCTTAATCCGTCTTTAAACATATTTTTTTTGACGAGATATAGCCGAAGGTGACGTCATGACTCACGATTAATTAGTATAGTAGTTGGACCAAAGCATGATTTTAAATACTGAAGAGATGATTAAAACAAGTTTTGAAAACATTGCATGTAACTAATTATAGTAGTATTCAAAATTCATAATAAACAATTTTCAATTGAGACTGGATTGCACCGATTGTATTCAGAGTATTAAATTAATCAATTATATTGTATTCCTTGCTAATTGTATGCTTGTGTTTGCCATTGTCCTCATTCACATCTAAAGGCTTGTTTATTCTAAGTGAAAATAATTTAACCGACTAACTAAACTTAATTAAATAATTTATGAGAAAAGAAAATTAGAAATTGGATTAAATTGACAAACGAAAATGAATAAAAATAAGTGGAGTAAACAAGCTTAAGACTTCATGAACTTGCATGACTATGAATGAATTATGACATATAAAGGAAATAGTTGAAAATGCACATGACCAATTAATGTATTTTCGGACGCGAGTGAGGGATAGCAACTCAGTGTTAAAGTTTTTTTCCTCTCGATTTCAGGGGGTCCTGAGATCGATTCTCATCCGCCCCTTATCACTCTCTTAGCACACACAAAAACCCAATTTATTTTCGGAGTATATATAGAGAGATTATTCTCTATTATTTTAGAGAGAGTCAGCTTAATATTGATGAACTACAATGTTAGTACATATTAAACATTTAAACCTGGATGAAAAAGAACGCTGCATAATACTCCTCCGTTTTTTTAGATGTTCCATATCATTATGGAACGGTTTTTAAGAGTTGATTGGGTTGAATAAATAGTTGAGTAAGTTGGGTAAAAAAGTTGAATAAGTTAGGTAAAAGAGTAAATGTGTGAATGAAATTTTATGGGAAATAGTAATTTTGGGTGAAAAGATTGGGTAAAGTAATGAAAGTTGACTTTAGAAAGGGGTAAGTCATTAATGTTAGAGTAAATAAAGTAGGTAAAATGTGAAAAAGTTATTTTTAGATTGATTTGGAACAACTATTTAAAAACATCCCAAAATAGAAACTAAAAAAACAACTAAAAAAAACGGAGGGAGTAGTAGTTTTATATGCATGCAAATTCTTTTTTCGCTCAATCTTGTTATTAAATAATTCTAATGAGTACTACTTTGGTAAATTTTTTAAAGGATTTTTTCAAGGAGAGTGTAAAACACTTTGATAAAAAGTATTTTCATTCATTTTTCAATTTTACATTGTTTGGTATACAAAGTAAGTAAAATAATTTTTCATACGAGTTAAATTTTTCCTTACAATGATGGAAAATCATTTTCCTTTCAAAATGAGAATTTTTAAAGGAAAATGATTTTCCTTGCATCCCTTCATTTACCCTATTTTTCATCACTTTTTTTAATGTAACCAAACATTGAAAATTAAATTATTTTTGAAAATGTTTTATGCCCAATCAAATGGACCCTAAATTAAATTTGTCGAAAATGATAGAGTATATATTATATTCTTGGGTCTCAACCATAAGTTTAAACTTTTGGTTGAGATGGTCCGGTTAACATGGCATCAGAGCCAACATGACACAGAGGTCACAGATTCGAATCTCTCCCTCCCTCTCCTTCTAAGTGGAATTAATTTGCGCCAGGTATGGGTGAACTTATGTTGCGTTCACATTTCAAGCCCACAGTAGATCTGGTTAACAGAAAAGAAGTCATGTGTAGATTGACATAGATAAAGAACCTGTCTACCGACAATAGTATATTAGCGACCAAATGTAATTTAAAATGTATGAAGCTTAGTAAAATTATTAGTTTGGCTATATTGAGGTATCTTTTACTTTTTAAAAGATAAGTACAATTTGCACATAAGATGATTTAGAACTTTGTGAATCGTTTCTTCATGTTGGTAGAATTTGTAAAGACACTAACTTTTTTCCATATTGGTCTATTCACTTCACGTTTTAGTTTGTTCTACATTAATAATCTAATTTCATTTTTAGTAGAAAGACAATGCTTATTGAAGAACTAAGATTATACGAACTATTTATCTATGGAGTATTTTGATTTTA
>SNQN01014457.1:0-10513 GCA_008642245.1 Bassia scoparia | reverse complement strand
GCATTTTGATGACTCTATTTCCGGGTTCTTTTGGTTCGAATTTGAGTGGCATTTTGGCAGGCGAATGTCTGGCTTCGTGGTTGCTGCTATTTTTGGTGGATATCTTATTCGTGGTTGTTGGACTACTACTGATTTTTCGGTGAGTTCAGCATGCATCTTCGAGGCTTGGTTCGTAGCTTCAATGGGGCGTTTTATCGTTGGGTTCCTCTGAGTGGGTTTCATTCCCCACTACGAAATATCTGGTTTGGGGGGTTATTTGGCAACGGAAATCTGGCCATATGGGGTGTTCTTGGGTGCTCGAAAATTTGGTAGTTTTTTCGTGTTTTGTGAAGTCCCTAATTCTCCAAAAAGTTCGTAAATAACCCAGAATCTCTGGGTCTAAAAATATGAAAAGAATCTGAAGCTTAGAAAAAAGATCCGGGAAAATTTTGAGTGATTTTGTGAGATGGTAGGAGGAGAGTTTGTATGCAGTGATTGTGAGTGGTTGAGATGTTGAAAGACGAGACAAGGAATGGAGGGCTGACGTGGGTGGCTAGGGCGGCTTTGCGCCGCCAGTGGTGGCATGCCGGAGAGGGAAGAAGGAAGATAGGAAAGAAGAAGAAGTAGGTGGCGGGCGCTGGGTGGTCTTTTGTTTAGAGGGTTGACGGGAATTGATAGGAGGCGAGAAGAGAGAGGAAGAGGAGTGGAGGTAGTGTAGAGCGTGAATTACTGAGCTGTGCAAATAAGAAGGATATGCATATGTGGGTCCAATCGCCGGGGGGGTGTGTCGGAAGCCAGTAACGCACAGAAGTCACCTTACAACCGAAATGGTTTATTGATCAAAGGTTCCATATGGTAGAGATCAAAATTTTTTTGAAAGGATTTAGGTCATTGTGACAAATAAAAATTTAAAGGTCTTTTTGCAAGGCGCTCCTTTTACTTCCCAATGTAAAAATTTACAATGTTTATTCTTTTAGAATCGAATTCAGCTTCGCATTTTGATACAGATTATTTTATTAAGCGGCATTGCAGTTGATCATTATATTAATCTTACGTATTGAATTGAATACAATTATTATGATGGAAACTCTTGTTTAGGTATGGGAATACATAATATGAGCAACTTAGCTCATATTTGTCTTAGCTTGTTGGCTTCTCGGTGTGGCAACTCCCGAGAACCAATTCATTCGGTCATACACAGACACATACACGGTGCTCAGGGGTTTACTGACCGGAGCTTTAGGTTTGTGCATATTCACTATTATTATTGTCGGTTTCAACGTGGATGATCACAATTGGAGTTAGATCATTCTACTTTGTACCCGGAGGTAGTAGTTTTAAGAATGTATTGATTATTAAAAACTAACTGACTTTAAAGATTCAAAAAATGGGGTACTCGATCTGTTGATCGACGAGGGGACAACTGAATTTAGGGTAATTATTAAAAAGCCCTCAAAAAGATATAGTTTGGGTGATGATCATTTGAAGTGGGATCAGGAGTTCGATCGGGATTTATCAGTTTCAATTGAATTTGGTTCCCATACGGACACAAGTCCAGTGATTGGAAAGATGAAAACTTAAACTATAATTTAATCACACATATAGTGGGATTAAATAAATTTAGGTGGAAAGTTTCTAAAAATTTATTGATGAAAAGAAAATTGGAGAGGGATAAATAGCTTATTTATTTTATAATCTCATTTATTTAAATAAGGTTTAAAAAATTTTGTAGCATATGTATGGGCACGGAGAATAGGTAAGCTTTTGGAACAGGAGAAAAATATGTGTTCTAATAACTATAGAAATTTATTCTTAATTCTTTGCACTCTAATGGTTTAAAATATGGTATGTTAATGAAGAAAAACTATTCAAAGTTTTTATAAGAATGGTTAAAATTAAAACATTATTAATATTTAATATTGTAATAATTATTATACAAATTTTTTAATTAACTTAACCCTTTTATTAAAAAAAATAAAGAAAAAGTAGACAACTTATTTAAAAAAAGTGCATGTGGATTAAATTATTCTAATGAAGTCTAATGGAATTGTTAATAAATATATTTATAAGTAATAGAGACGGGGGTAGGAGGAAAAATTAAATGCTTGATTAATTGATTAATATATACATATTAATACATAATAAATTAACTTAAGAGTAATGGGAGAAGAGAGGAGGGGGAGAGTTTTGGAGGAAATTAAATCATTTTAGAGGAAAAAGATATTTTGTGGGGATTGCTGTTAATTATATTATATATAGATAGTGAGAATTTTTTAAATTATCGTCAATATATGCTAAGAATGAATATAAGTCCACACGTGTGGTCTTTATTAGAATCGTAATTAACAAAGTATTTTATTAAATTTAATTTTTAATAATTTTTAAACTCCATGTATAGATTAAGATTTTCATTTGTGAATTGATATATGGCAATCGTGTAAAGTAGTAAATTTAGTGGAACAGAAGGTAGTACAATATTCCCATAATTATTGGGGTATTCTTAGTCTATTCAATGGATACCACTAGGGCCTGTTTACATTAACTGAAATCAACAGTGAACTAGAACTGAATCTGACATGGAGCCGCCAGACTGAACTGAATGAAATATTCTTGAGAGAGAGAAATTGGGGTTAAAACAACTGAAACTGAACTGAACTGAATGGAGCTGAACTGAACTGAAAATAAGATAATGTAAACAGGCCCTAAATTTGCATATTTAATGGCAATATTTCAATCATAGAGAAAATATAGTTACTTGATAATAATTACAATATTGCCATTGAAAATAAATTTTATTTTCTCCATAATTACAATATTGTCATTAGATATGCAAATTTAGTGTATCCACTATAATAGACTAGAAATTCTCATAATTATTATGAAGTTTTCAAAACTTTTAATAGCAGCTTGTTTTTAACTTTTTTTTTTAATTCTGATTAAACATGAACTTTTTTTTTTTTGAAAATAAGTAAATATAAGATGAATAACACAATGAATTACAAATACTTGTTTAAGAGACTCCTAAAAGATCGAATGTAGGACGGTTCATCATCATAATAGTTATTAGTGAATTGTGTTGGCAATATAGATGAGATCTATTAGGAAAATATATCACGATGGAATATAGATGAGATCGATTAAGAAAATATGTAGTATATTTTCCATAGATGAGATATAATAGAATATTTAGTACGGAGTACATAGTTTGTTATTAGGTGTTATTTTCTATCTTATTGAGAATATATTTTAAAGAAACATAAAATTGTTGGGTGATTAGCTAGCTAGCTATGAGTTGGCACATATATATATTGTAACACTATTAATACGTGAACTTATTATGAAGGAATAAGATGAGAAGAATTTGTGGAGAATTTAACATGATATCAAGAGTAGGTCAGATTTTGAGTATTATTATTTTTTAAAAAATCTCCCTATAGGTGGGTTAGGAGGAAAAAAAACTCATCGGTGGGATTCATAATTTTTTCTTACCGTAAGATTGCCGGCTTTTATGTCTAATTTTTTTTTTAGTTTGTGAGAGTGCACAAAATCTCCATTATATAAGCCAAGGGAAGCAATGGTGTCCCCTTGAAAAATACAAAATTGCCCTTCACTTATATAAATAACAGAAGGTATTGTATGCATCAGATGCACAATAAATTTATTGTATGCATCAGATGCACAATAAATTTATTGTGCATCAAGCATATAATTACCCTTTATATCAATATAGTGACCCATTTTCACTTTACATCAATATAGTGATAAATAATAAGGGTCACTATATTGATAAAAAGTGTTACTATATTAACCAAAATGGTCACTAAAATCTGACGCACAATAAATTTATTGTGCATCCGATGTACCTAATACTTTGTCTATAAATAACCAAATAAATCATTCAAGACATAATTCAAATACTTTGCCAAATATAACATAATCAATTCCACAATTAATGATACGTTGTTAATTCAAAAATATCGTCAAACTCACATGTAATCAAAATAAAACAATCAATTAGGATCAAATTAAAGCATATATATCACTCAAATTATAAAATTAAAAAAATAAAGTTTCTTACACTTAATGAGGTAATAGTAAAACAAAAAAAAATATTGAATTGAATGTTTAAATTGATCTCAAATAATGAAGGGGAAAAAAATTATTTTACGATGCGTAAATTTTCTATAAATAAGGGATACAGGAAAAATGACTACGGATAACAGGGAAATAAAATTTCAATAAAACACCAAGTACCTATGTTTTAATTTTTTTTTCTCCATAGAATTTTTTAGTATTTTGCAACACATATAATGATATTAGATGTACATAAGGTAAAATAATTTGAATTTCAATATAGAAATAAAAATGAGACTACAATTAATGGTAAATGTTCAATGATTTTTCAATTTATATTCAATTTGATGATGATTTTATTTTTATCTCATAAAATAAACAAGACTTAATTTCAAAAAATTAAGACTAATCTTTGGAAAATCAACTATAAAAAATCTATAAATCTCCTACATAAACTTTTCGGAACACTAAAACAATAATAAGATAGAATAAAGTTGCACGCATCGCATGGATAAAAACTAGTCAATTATTGAGATCAATATCGTTGTGCGATTGATTTTTGCAACTTGTGTTGTGAGTTTATTTGAGTTTTCTTTTACTACTTTAAAAAAAATTAAAGTGGTTGATTTGAGTGTGATTTTGCTCAGCATATTTGAAACATGACGAGTTCGAAAAAGGATGATGTTATCGTTTTGGTGATATACTTCCAGGTTCAGAAAGCGTTGCGTTTTTGTTTGATTGATGAGTTTAAAAAGAATGACGTTCACATCAACGAAGAAAAACCATGATGAATTAGAAATTAATGGCGTTCTCACTATGGTGATACTTAAACAAGTTGAGGTCTTCTCAATGTGGTGATAAATTTACAGATCCAAAAGAAGAATGATATTTCTGCTTAATGTTTATTCATGGGTTCAAGAAGAATGGCGTTCACCTCAACAAGAGAATGACGTTGACTTCAAAGTTAAAAGTTTTATTTCTATATAATTTCAACCGTAACGTTCGTGCTACTGTCTTTACAATTGCGAGAGGGGGTTGGGCAAATGGAGGAGATCTATTAGAAAATATATCATGTGTTTGATATTAGGAGTTATTGTCGATCGTCTTATTGAAATATATTTTTATTTATGATAAAATTAGTTGAGTAATTAGCTAGTTGTGAGTTAGCCAAATTTATATTGTAACACTATAAATCGTGAAGTCGTGAATTTTTTAGAAGAAATAATTTGAGGAAATTTTTTGGAGAATTTAATAAATTGAAAGAACCGGCACACTACTTGTGATTTTTTTTTCTGAGTTACAAAAAATGGACACCTTATAGTTCTTTATTTGTCAAACATCATTATTTCAAATACACAAGCTGATTTCTTCATCTTATAACTTATACAGACTCACATCGATCGATTAATTTTATACTTTTTTTAATGTCTGGAATAATCATGAAAACCTATTATAAATTTCTAATCTAGAGTAGCAATGGAGACTAATGTCGAAAATTAATAAATTAATCAAGTAGAATTTGAATTATGTTAGAATGTTAAACGCTACCTAAAAACATTATGCCAAACAAGCCAAGACTTGTATCATGCACGTTTTTATTTTATGAAAAATGAAATTCCGTTTTAGTAGACTATTTAAATAAATGGGAAATACTATATGGTGGTCTCAAGGTTTCACGTATTAGCATGGTGGCAATTAAATTTTTTTTTTCTATTCTACATATATGGCCATGAAGTTTGTAAATTACAATAATGACCTCAGAGATTTCATTTTCCACATAGTGACAGAATCTAATCTTAAAAACAACTAACAACCTAACCTAACCTAACCTAACCCACCTTACAAGTCACCCACAACGACCTCTCTCTCTCCTCCCTTGCTCTCAAAAGCAGCAACTACCTCACCACACACGTTTCTTTACTCCTTAACTCCTACCAGTAGCGACAACAACCTCCGCACCACCGCACAACACACCAACATACAATCAAAACGCGACCTAAAATGCTTCGACTCTCCTCCGCTAGCAACACAACTCACCCAGCAACAACCATCAACTCTACATCCTTCGTGCACCACCTTCGCAACACCTCGCTTTCTCGTTCCTTTTTCTCGGTGATTTTCTTCAATCACCACACAATCATCGTTTCATTTTCTTCAATTATTGAACCCTTATTCCAATTCGACGATGGTATACTCGGTGACTTTAACCCCAAATTTACGTTTTCGAGTTAGAGATTGAGAGAGAGTCGCACAAAATGGTTCGAGTGCTAGGATTGAGGTTTGGTTAAGGAGGAGAGAGAAATGATGTTTGTGAATGAGGTTGCAAGTGTGTGGCAATTTGGGTCTTGGTTGTGGGGTGTTGGTTCGATTGGGGGCTGGGTTTGGTGGGATGGTGGTGGGTGAGTGAGTGAAGTGGTTAAGGTTAGCTTAGGTCATCGTATGTGAAAATTGAAGTTCGAGGCCACTACATGAATTTAGAAAAACTTGTGCCACAATGTGGAATTAAATAATTTAGTATGTCATCGCGTTGATTTTGGCAAACTCAAGATCATATTGAATTCCCTAATTAAATTGAAAGTGATTTTAATTGCTCAAATTTACATTTGTTTGATGTTGCTTATGGCATATAGTTTTATAGGGAGTTGGGTTTGGACCGCACGCCATGAGTATTGTCGCTTACAACTCGTGGGAAGTTTCACTTCAAATATATATGCAACGAGTGCAGTAACCCTTAGCCTTATAAAGTGGACGATACTTTCTCTGTTTTTTATGTTTTTTATTTTGTTGTTTAGCGCCAAGGGCAGAGATGAAATTGATGCAATATATCCTGAAATTGGAATGGAAGCTTTAACAATCTGAACTATCCCTCATTCTCACAATTTGTCTTCTCTTGAATGTGGGACACCACGTACTCATATGTGAATTTGTTCTAGGCTCAAGGGAAATAATATAGTGAGAGTGAGGAACATGGTGGGAAAAAAAACCCAACAAGCAACCATATGCAGCTAGTCTATGTACTCGTAGTTTTCCATCAATGAGTGGGCTGCATTAAATAATGTGGTCAACTATTTTTGTACGTAACTAAAAACATTTCATGTTCACATTTGATTTTTTCGTGATTGATTAATTATCTTTCCTCGTACTTCATTGATAACGTGCATATGAGGGACTGACCTACTAAAGGTCCTGGGTGGCACACAATGAGAGCGCCATTATACTTATAGTCCTAGATAGGGCCGTAGGGATGAGAAAAACATTGGGTACCTGGTTCGGTACCCGAAATCAATTTGGAACCCGCGATTCCAAAACTAGAATCAGTTGTGTTGGTACCGATTTCAGTTTCAAAAATGAYAAATTAGTTATGAGTTTATGACCGATTTCGGTTTCGGGTGGAATTTTTTTGAATTCAGCCCAGTAGGTACTCGATGATACCGATTTCAGTACCGGGTATCCAGCACCACCAGTTCTGTAACCGGGTGCCAGGTATATATAGCACCAGAATATTTCGTTTAGTGGTTGTATATAATAGATAACCACTTGTAATCTTAGTGTTAAACTATTAAAATATCCGGTATTAGTTCAATGAAACATGAGGATATTAGTATAGTGCAATTCCACGCCGTAGTAAATTTGTTTAATGCTTTTTTAACTATAAACAATAAGTTATTTTTAACCGGATACCCGGTTTCAGTTCCTAAAAAATTGGAATCGATTTCGAGTATTAATACCCGCCCGGTCAGTTTCGAGGGTTCTAATTCCACAAAATAAGATTGGGTATTCGATTATGCTCAACCCTAACCCTAGGTCCACCTCTGATTATGATATCTACTAATTATATATGTAATAGAGTAATATGCCTAAACACTTTTTATAAACTATATATTCGTAAGATATAGGCCTTGTTTGGCAAATAGAGTTTAGAGTTTGTTGTTAGATGATTATTTTTTTGTTCAGAGAAATTTGACTGCTAATTTGAATATTAGTTGTTGTGCAAATATGTTTCGTAACACATAACTGATTGCTTAGAGTTATGTACTTTATTGATATATAAAATGACATTTATGGACATTTTTTTATTAAAACAATTTATTAAGTATAAGCATATGGACAAAATGGAGATTGTTTTTTTCTCTCTCCAAAACTCTAATGAAAAAACTCCCCACCCTAGCTTTTTGAAAATAGAGTTTTGATAAGAGGTTTTGATACAAAACTCTCTTTAAACCTCAAGAAGCTAGCAAAATCTCAGTTATGGTTGGACCCAAATAGTTTAGTTTAATTCAATTCAGTTTAACGACAATTCAGTTTAGTTCAATTCAATTCGGTTGGTAACAGTTCAGTTCAATTCAGTTTGACCAAGTTTAGTTCAGTTCAATGCAATTTTGGGTGGATTGAAACAGTTCAGTTCAATGCAGTTAAAGTAGAAGTTTAGTTCAGTTTTGGTTGATAACAATTCAGTTCAATTCAGTTTAACCGAAATCCAGTTCAGTTCAGTTTCAGTTGGTATCGGTTCAACTCAATTCAGTTGAACCGTGATTCAATTCAGTTCAGTTTTGGTTGACATCGGTTTAGTTCAATTCAGTTGAATCACGATTCAGTTCAGTTCAATTCAATTTTGATTTGTGTCGGTATAGTTCAGTTCAATTGATCCGAAATTCATTAAGTTTGGTTTAGTTTAGTTRGATATTGGTTCAATTTAATTGAACCATAATTCAATATACTAACAATAATAGTAAAAGTCCCGTTTAATTCATTAGAACTAAAATTCAGCTCAGTTTGGTTTTGGTTAATGATGATTTAGTTTAATTCAATTGAACCAAAGTCCATTTCGATTCAGTTGATACTATTTTAGTTTAATTTTGTTCTGATTTGGTCCAAGATCGCATCGTGTTGGATGGTGATGTTGTTGATCATGAATTTATCCTTGACAAGGAAGTACGATAGAAAGCAGAACTTCACATCAAATTTATCGATGTTGTTAGATTATGAATTTTATGACATTAAATATTTAATTCGATAATCAAACTCCGTCTAATTAATTAATCGATCATAAGATTCAATAACATGTTAATTATCAACTCCATCTAAGACAATTAAGACATTACAATGTACAAAATAATATGTTATTAATGTTCACACCAAAAAAAATATGTTTTAATGTCAATAATGTGGTTCGTTAGATCATCTGATCTATCTGAATAGTTGATCTAAATAGATCCTCATTAGCTAGGGGTGCGGTTTTTCAGCTAATGAGTTATGTTAAATTTTATGAATTGTTCTCATATATCTAGATCATATATGTTTTTATGAGATGGTATTTCATTACATAAATAATACGAAGTATCTTATAAAACTTGATCAGATTAGATCAGGTCAACAAGATATGTATTAAGTCAATCTAATAATTAATAATCTAGTCCATCGATCTAAGTTAAACGATTGGTTTTTATTTCCAGTTCTATCTAAATTAATTAATCGGTGATAATAACAAGTTAACATTTAAATTCATCTACGTTAATATATTTGTTTTTTAAACGGGGTTTTAAAACACTAATCAACTCTATCTAAATTAATTAATATATTTGATCATAACAGAATAATCATTGAAACAAGTCACAATACAATTTGTTCATAGATTATAATATGTTACATCATAGAAGTAGAGATGACAGTGGGTAAAGGACCTTGTCCGGATCTGAGGATCCAGATCCATTTTTTACGGATTTGGATCCTAAAATTTAGGACCCTGATAGATCCGGGTAGGATCGGAATCCTACTTTTAAAAAACGGATCTGGATCGAGTCCTCCTCTAGGACCCAGTTCAGGATCCGTTTACCCATTTTTTTAAAAAAATATTATAAAATATGTTGGATAATAGTAATACTACTGAAAAATGTACTAACCCATTATTTTGATAGTTTGACCCAAAACTAATTATACTCTAAATCAAAGTATATTTATTTTTGAAACTTTGTTTTTCTCGTACGCTAAATGACTTAAATCTTTAATCATGTATGATTTCTTGTAAACTCATGAATAATGGGAGACGTAAATAAGATATATGTTGTTTTAGGCTTTTTTAATCAAAATTTGATTCAATATATTTGTTGTTTTTCATTTGAAGTACAAAATTAAGAAATGATCCATTTAGGACCCGGATCCGTCAGGATCTATACGGATCTGGAACCAGGTCCTAAAAATTAGGACCCTGATGGATCTAGGTAGGATCTGGATTCTACCCTAAAAAAAAGGATCCGGGTCTAGATCCCAGAGGACCCTGCCCAGATCCGATCCATTGCCATCACTACATAGAAGGTAAGTCACAACACAATTTGTTAATAGATTATAATATGTTACATCGTATAATGTAAGTATGTAACTAACTACTAATCACAAAATCGTAAACTTGCAAATGTAAGATATGTTCTTTTCAACTTAGTAGTACTTATTTGAACTTATATAT
>SNQN01014456.1:0-10521 GCA_008642245.1 Bassia scoparia | reverse complement strand
TGTATTATGTTAGCAGAGGTCAGGGACTTGTTAGATCAACAGCATGAAATGCGTCCAAATGACCTCTCATTCTGGTGGTCACAAATTCACAATCATTGATGAATCAGGTTAGTTCGAAAAATTGGTTATCAATGTCAACAATTTTGTCTTTGGTGAGATAAAAAAAACAAATGGTGAGAAAAATCCACATGATACCCCCTCATGCTTTCTGATTGAGGATTGATGATGTATAAATTCAGCATGTTCATATATGTTATCAATTTTTATAAACAATACTTCAGTTGGACTGTGCAAATTCAAGGCTCCGAGTTTCGTTAGGCCCTATCTGTCCATATAACAGTGGATAGTGCATAGAAAGACAATAAATAAAACCCACTATCCAGATAAGAAAAGCATTACTTATCAATCCAAAATAAACCCAAAACTATTGACAAAAAAGTTTTCTTTCTCAGTCACCTTCTTCTTTACCAACATTGATTAAATTGCTAAGAGATAACTAAAGTTAACGAAATTAGCTACATAGAATAGCTGCAAATGTGATGATGAGAAAGAGGCTACATAAAAAAGAAAAAGAGAAAACTAAAGGAGTTGAGAAAAGGGAGGAGTTGGTAACTTGGRCTTTTTCCCTTAATTGCTTTTTTMATCACTCCGCTAAACAATAGTATCCTTTCTGTTGCYAGTGATTCACGTATCAACATCATTCCTGTTATGTTTCTTCATTAAATTTCACCTACACGGTAGACACCTTCCTGCTATGCTGACTAAGGGTCTGTTTACATTAACTGAAATCAACTGAACTAACTAATGGGCGAGCTTGACTAATTGAAATTTTATGAGAGAGAGAAAATGCTGTTAAGAATGAACTGAACTGAAATAAGCTAATTAACACAGTCTAAAGCTAATAAGTATTTTTTAAGAAGCAACAGTGAAGCATAATATATATTTGCTACCCACTTATGTTACGAAGGCTTGATTGATTGATTGGTAACTCAAGTGACAAGCACACTTAAAGAAAAGATTTCACATGGCAACAAAATATCTAAACTTATTTGCTGAACCATCTAAATTAAATGTTATAATATCCAAACAATACCAGGTAATTTATCCACGCACTGGAAGCTGAAAACTTTGATCTTTAATTTACTCAATACACCACCAAGGCAATACGGGAAAGACAACAACACTAGGTATCTGACAACAGTATAAATACATTTAAACACTTAACAATATATGATAACAAATACAGAAAATACCAGGCGACGGAAACAGTTTGCAAATTTGCTTTACAACAACCGATTGTTTATAACCGCTCTGAGGATTGCCATCTGCTAATCATAATCACGAATAATTTGAGAGTATCTAAAGTTACAAAACTCTAAATAAATCATATCAAGACCAATTAAACTGATATAAATAATAACAAAATACTTACATGCCCTAAAACTCTGAGTGCAAAACAATTAGGATAAGATCTCCAGCTGGTCAACACTTGTTTTCTAACTGAATAAAATACAGCACATGAAATCTTAATCTAAACTATGTCTGAAACATTCAAACAGAACAAATGAAAAATGACAACTGAACCAATCAAAACATAACACTGAGGAGCTCATAAAGGAAGAGGGTCTGGGAGGAGTGCAATACCTGCTTTAGAAAAATCAAGCAATTGATATGTCACTTTGATACTAGAAAGTTTCTCCATTTTCGATCCCTGCCATACATGAAATATGTCACTTTTCCATGCCACGCAAAAAGACATGATAAGCCAGAAATCCCTATGAACATGAACAAATAGCCAAACCATGCAGAAGCTTCTCCGATCTGCGAAGCTTCTCTTTTAGCCCAGCAATCTTCCATTTTGAACAATCTCCAATTAAGCTGCTCATGCCTTCCCTGTAAACAACCAAAACACATAAGTGCCCGGTATGCCTCGTTTCGTCTAACACTATTTCGCTTCTCTAATCTACTTTTCATTCATGTTTGGATAAAAGACAAAACATACATATTTCCACAATCCAAGAACATAACCAGATAGAGCAAGACATATCGGCATTAACAAAAATAATAATAACACTTATAATTTACAACCAAAAATAGAGTATATCTTGGAACAAACGAAACGAACAGCATCAAAACATTCCCAAATCCAGATACATTGCTGATAAAAATACATGCTCTTATTCATTACAATCGCAATTCACATCTATCTCTTCTTAATACTCTAATTCATATTTCTTAACATTAAGCGAATATAAGAAATACAATGAGAATTGTACCAAAAATCAACGCATATATAGTGACTAAAAATCAAACCTTGCAACTAGCTTATCCGTTACGCTCGATAAAGCTAATCACGACGACTCTTCAACGATTCAGCAAAGTGTAATACTCACTCAATCTGAGAGCAATTACATTAACTCAGTAGATGAAGGTGAATCTCTTCATGATGCCGAAAAATTAAAAATAAAAAAATTTTACTAATAAACAAACTTCGAATTTTACCTGTAATTAGCACAAACCGAGCAAACTGAAGCAAGATTGACACTCGCAAATTCCACGCAACAAGTTTTACGATTCTCATGTCAACCTTCGTATTATACTTATCCCAATCAATGATTGAATTCTAGTAAATATATCCGAAATTCAGAAATCACCTATTAAATAAATTGTGGAATGCATTGATCAAACTTGTGATAAAATTCGAAATTAACAAAGATTGAGCGCAATTGATAAAAATTCAGAAAAAAAATATATGTACTTCGTAATTCGTGTGATTAATTTGTCGAAAATTGAAGGAAAAAGGAGTTGATGACGAACAAGAAAGTAGAAAATTGAAAGAGGGAAGAGTCGAAGTCGAGATAAACTAGAAAATATGGAATCCTTCTAAAATCTAAACTTGTACCCGTTCTTGTTTTTTATGGGCCTGCTTTTTTACCTAGGACGTGTTCGGGTAACATTTAAGGTAAAGTAAGATATAAGTATAATATAATAGTATATGGGCAAGATTTGTAAGACTCCAAACTCTCTTTCAACTTTGTCAATCAGCTTTTCATTCACTTTTTATTTAGACTCATATCAAAATTTTCTACATTTCTATACTTTCAACCAAGACTCTCTTTATTTTTAAAAAAAATTAAAAATGTCAAATGATATCTTTTTAAAAAAAGAATAAAATTCAGTACAAATTGGACAAGTTTCAACAAACTTGAGTTGAGTCTTGAAATCAAAACCAACTCAATATAGAATCTTGAACAAGATTATTGTTGAGACTCACAAATCTTAATCAAGACTCTTTCTCAAACTTCAATAAAGCCAAAATCTTGCCTAACTAGGTTTGCCCAGGCGATCTCGGGTCAACGTATGTAACAATGGTAATTATATAGAGTATACAAAATTGCTTATTTTGTGAGTTGTAGTAAACTTAGAACAATTGATCAAAGTTTCTAGTATGGAAATACGTACACGTAGTTAACTACAATATAATAAAAAGATAATACATCACCTTGAATTATTATACTAGTTTTGTGCAGCGCATCGCTGCATGCGTGTTATTTATAATACAGGATATATAAACATTAAAAAATTTTAGTTATTAGTATCACTATTCAAATGACATTTAAAAAATTATTGTGAAATACCTAACTATGAATATTTAATTTTTCTTGCAAAGTTATTAGCCAAATTTATATTAATATCATTAATGACTTGATTGTTAAAAAAAGCTACAATAGTAAAAAATAAAAATGAACAAAATCAAATTATATATAACGAATGAAAAGTTAGGATTGAAACTGAACCACTCCTTTAAATTTGTTGAAAATTTAAATGAAATGAGATGGAGGAATAGATGTTGTCGTATGTAAGACATACAATGTATGAATGAAATAATTACTATTGTTTTTATGAAAATTCCAAACTCATATATTAATGATTTTTGAAAAATATCACATATAGTATGAGCAATACATCATCAACTTGATTAATCTACTACATCATTAATTCATACTAAAAAACAAGCATTTTTAACTTACATAATATTAAGACAATGAAATGTATAGAGATGTTTAGTTGACTGCGGGAGAGACATGTCCTTATACTATAGTGGTGTGTCTGCTAAATTACTTAATTTAGACATCGACTTCTGTCCACGTTTCATTATTCATCATATATCACTCCTAATATAATGTCCAAATTCTTCTAAATTATATGGCATTACAGTCTCAAATCTTCGTACTAATTAAATTTATATTATAATGTTCAATTCTTCTATTTTTGATATATTCGACCTATATACTTGGACAATGATTTTAATTTACATATTTTTAGCGAAAAGCTAATTTAATTACATTGATAACGCATTAGAATTATTCGTGATTGAGAAATTGAACTCATGTTGTTTAATTTTTTTATTCTATTTAGACTAATTAAGACTTGTGTATTATTTTTTTTAAAAAAAAATCTACTGTTAATTAGTCAAAGGATGGAATGTAACTTCATAGGCCCACATTGCTCCCTTCTCCATTTATATTATACGCATATGATTCATCGGACTTAATCTCATCCCACTCCGAACCACAAATGCATCTCCAACGATAAAACAAATCCTCCAACACTCACACAACTACCCAATCATAGAGATGAAAAATATCTAATTGTTGCCGAAATGCTGGTCACGACGGCTAATCATAATTTATTTAATCACAACTTCCTCTTGTCTAGCAATTTTTAAATTTTTTTAGTTGAATATACACAAGGACACATGGCATATTTGAAAGACTCCACGTGGCGCGTTTACAATGCATGAGAGTCCACGTGGCACAACTACATTGCGCCACACTCTTTTTAATACAGTATATGTTTATAGATAAATAGATAGTTAAACTCGTATAGAGATTTAGTCTGATAGAGTTGTAAAAAAATTCCTCATAGTAGAGTTCAATTAATGTTCACCATTGATTAAAAAATCTACTATTAACACTACGCACTAGCGTTGGTATTACCTCCACCACTAAACGCTACTCACACATCGACTATGTCAAACATACCCTTAATTTAGTTCTTTTTTCTTTCATGTCTTACAAATAACTTGGACTTGGGTGTAACATAACCACGACTTTGGCCTATGATTCGTAATTTCGTATATAGTTTGTGTTATGTAAATATCCGAAGAGTATGTTAATTCATTCACTCATGCTATAAAAGCTTGTTTATGCACCAAATCGACAATTGATGTTATTTGCGCCAATTTTGTAAGCAACCATTGTTGGGAGTTGGGACCTTTAATACTATCTTTCAAATGCTCTATTTACTTTAATTATTGGTGTTTTGGGATGTAATGAGATATTGTTGAGCCCATGCACAAATCCACAATGAAAGTGTTGTCTCACATTAAACAAATGAAAAAAAAGTGAAGTGATGTGAAGGGATTTGTATCCCACGTAGAAGGAAAAAAGAAAATTATATCCAATTTAAAGCTAAAGGGCTACTCCCTCGACTTTTATTTTAATGAAATGAAATACGACATCAAAAAAATTACTACGGAGTACTATATATTCTCACTAGATAATCCCCGAACATATGTTCGATTTTCAAATAAAATATAAATTGCTCTAAACAAAATTAATACTGAGTATTTGATATCTTTAAATTGTCATTATTTAAAAATAAGGTTTTATTTTGACAAAAAATATTTTTAGAATTATAATGAATTAATAAATATATANTTTGATGTTAAATTGGAGTGAACAATTTTTGCTTGCTTTGTAATTTAGGCTTTCAGCTACAATTTAATTGAATAAATGTTCACTCTAAATCAAACAATCTAATGTGTTTGGTATATAGGGTATGTTTGGTAAAATCAGCTGTAGCGGTAACGGTTAACGGTAGAGGTAGATGTCAACTATAGAGGGTAGCTGTAGCGGTTGATTAGTAGCTGTAGGATGTGTTTGAATGTAACTTATGGGGTAGCTTTTAGAGTTTTGACCAAGTCAAAACTCTATTTAATCTAAATAGTAGTATTTGGATGAGTAGCGTTTCATGATAGCTTGTAGCGTTTGAGGTAGAGTTATGCAAAAGCTATTAATGGTAGCTTTCCGAAGTAGCTTTTCTCAAACGCTACAACTTACTCTTATAATTATAACATTTTTAATAATACACTACTTTAACCGCTACTTATTTTGTCAAACACTAACAAATTATAATCAACTTCAACCGCTACTAGTCGACGCTACATCTATCCGTTACAGTTGACATCTACCTCTACCGCTAACAACTACCTCTACCGCTAGTTTTTCCAAACATACTCGTAGTTTGTTAGTGTTTGACAAAATAAGTAGTTGTTGAAGTAGTGTATAATTAAAAAAAATATGATTTTTAAGAGTAATATAGTAGCGTTTAAAAAAAGCTACTCCAAAAGCTATCACTAGTAGCTTTTGTAAAAATCTACCATAAAAGCTAAACGCTACTTTGCACACCTAGTTTGCCAAACACCATTAGGTTAGATAAGTTAGATTATTGACCTAGTCAAAACTCTAAAAACTACATCAAAAACTCCATCCAAACATACCCATAGTCGTAAATGGGAATAGAGAAGTTTATGTTTTAGAAAGGAAAAACAATTTATTCACAATAGTTTGACAAGAGTAACAAATGGAGGAAACGCGTTACCCTTGAAGACCGTATTTGTCACTTGTAAATCATACTAAATAAAAATGATTAAAAATGAAAACATTTATTTGAATCCATTTCCTAAATTATAATATATCATATAAACGCCCCGTAAATAGGCAAATAATTCAATCAAGTAGAACCAGATTACAAAGGAGGTGAAGTTCACATCCATATACCTTGCTCCAGTCAAGTTTGAATGCCAACATTCTAGCATCCATGACAATGCAATTATGTGAGCAATAATTTTAAATAAATGCACACCTTATTGTATTATAATAAAAAATGATAACTCTGGACTAGTTTTATACACTCTTCTGTACAAACCCTTAACCCTTGGCTCTTCAGTACAACAACCTAAAAGGTAACTTACCTCGAAAATCCTTATTCCGCTTCTCCAACAATCGCTAACGAAAGCACTCCCAACTAGCATACTCCAAACCAACAATGCAGAACGCTCCAACAATGCTGTGACCTAAAGAATAGAGCAGATAAAAAAAGAACCAAACTAGGTTCCCAAACCACCTCCTCCAGTCACGTTGGATAATAATAACAAATTCGGAAAACCATTTCCTAAACGATCAAGTACAAAAATAACAGTAAGTTATTGGAAAGCAGAGCGCCTAAAATCACTGTGCTTCCCTTCACTGACGACCTATACAAGAAATTTACTGCAAAGTAACAAAAAAAAAAAAGTCACAGTCCAGAACATTTGTCAAGCAGTAGCAGAAGAATCATAAACACAAAAGTTACGCTAAGGTGAGTTATAGAGTTTCATAGCGAGACCCTCGACATGCATTTCAGATGTAATAAAGAAAAGATTCGTTGTAGATACTTAAAAACATAATGCTAAATGGCCACTTTAAGCTATTTGTTCTCCACTTTTAGGTAGTCTTATAGTAATCTCTTCTTGCCATCGAGCCGAATGTTTTCCTTGAACTCTGCTGCAGAGAGGTAACTCGCACAGCAATACAACTCTCAAAATCAACGTGAAATTGTACATCACTTCACCCCAGCGACATAAGCATACAACTATAAATGACAAGTACTACTTAAATTTTCCTTCTGCTTCAAAATGTCATTTCAAATGTTTATTCATTTGACAATAAATTTTACTAATACTATACTTATAAAAATTAGTTGGCCAGAATCTCATACTTCATAATATGTATTATTGTACCTTATCACAAATTTATTATAAACGAGGGAGTAACTACTTCATTTTATCAGTAAACCTTTTAGGGGAATGGGAATAAAGGTACGTATTAAGAAAAGACTTTAAGCAGAGAAAAGCGAGCCCACCTCTCGCTTAGTGACATCATATCAGAAACAGATTCGGTTGAGTTTGTCTTCACGCGATCATACGGGTATATTGAGTCCCTCCTCATCTTCAACTTCATCTTTTGGAATCTTCATTGTATGCTCCCATGGAATTTCCCTTCCAGGGAATTTTCCTTGGAATTTGAGTCTGAGTTGTGCTGTGTTGTTTATATTTCTTAGGAGATCTGAATTCACTTTAGCATAGAACAAAGGAGTTCTTACAGGTTCAATACAATTTAACAAAAAAACTTAAGTTTGACACAAGAAATATACATATTCATCACACACAGAATGTTCAAGGTGCCCACCTTTGCGAGACGAGGTATACTAATAGGTTCTCGTGAGTTTTTTCAAAAATAGAAGTAAGTGCTGCAATAGCAGCAGATTTTGGAGCTAGATTGCAGAATCTGGAGTTACTGATTTCGGATAAAGCTTTCTTACCACTGGAGTGTTCGAAAGATTTCTGGAATTTTGGCCTTCAAAAGTACGGGCAAGTGCATTAAACCAGAGACTGCTCTCACCCGTACACGGTCTGGGCTGAAAGACATACTCCTTGAACGACCTGTGATTGTCGGCCACTAGACCTTCCCCCATATGATACATGTTCTCCTCTTGTGTCTAAAATTATATGTCATATATTCAATCAGCAATATATACAGAAACAGAAGTGGCGAGGCATAAAAGATAATACATGCATTATCAGTCACCAAGAATAATATAAAATGCAACTGAAAATTGCAAATCAATCAGTTTCAATACAAATCTCTAAGAGAATGGATTGACTACTGCAGTAATTTACCACAGAGGATACTTACATTCGCAGGGGAAGGGGTCCCTCCATTCTTTAATGACGATAGCTTTCTCTGAATGAGTTTCCATGAAGCTGCCATAGAACAAGCAGTGCAATGTAAATGCAGAGTTTCCAGATTTAGCAGTCAAACATGGAAGAAAAGAGAAATATATAACAGCGATTTTGCCGAATCCCACGTGAAAAAGCGAGTGAAAAAGGGGGTTCGCCCCCTTCCATGACAACATATTTGGCACTTTAGGGAGAGTTTTCGAGAAGAAATCACGTTCCACAAATTTCTGTCACAATTCATGATCACATGTTAGAAATATACAAGGGGGAAAAAAACCGTTGGGATTGACCCTCTTAAGCATCAAAAACACACATAAGACCACATACCCCCCCCCCCCCCCCAAAAAAAAATCCACAAACCAACACACTCCCCACCACACACACACAAGGGAACAAACCATTTAGCCTACCGTTGGCATCAGGTGCTAAAACGTTTTCAGTGTAAAATAAAATTATATGTACAACTTTTTACAATAAAATGCAAAAACACATTGGGAGAAAATAGGTGGAAGGTAAAGGGAGAGAATGGACAGGAAAAGTGTCCATCCTACATTTCAATCATACAAGAGCTTTTATACCCTTGATGGAAAATTGTCTTACATCCAAATAGTGAAAAATAAGAGAAAATGATGTAAAACATTTTACACCCTACCAAACCGAGTCTTAGTGTAAACTAGTATTTTAAATTAGATTCAAAGATATTATGAGTAACAGAGTTATGTTGCATCAACTATAAGACTGAAAATATGATGATGAAACATGATCCTTTCATTCCTTTGCTCAAAAGCAGTAAGCACAAGGATTGAATCATTAATCTCCAYATGATTTTTTATTTATTTATATTGAATAGTTTGGTGGCACTAGTTGGCAAAAGCAAAATCTGACAGTAGCCTTTATTTAAAGCTCCTCAAACTAAGTTATTGGCTTCCAGTAAATAAAGATTTAAATAATCAAATACTCTGTAATCWATAGTTTCTCTTTCATTAAGTACTAGAAAGTGTAGAAACGAATGATGATAAAAAGGAATTGGATTTTTTAGGTCTCTTAAGTCATGTATACTTCAACCTTTTTGTTTACTTGGAACATAAATAAGGTGGATTTTTTTCCCGGGAGGAAAGTGAAAGTCACGTGTGAAAAATAAAAATCCAAAATTGAAAGTAATGTGTGAACTAAAGTATAGTAAGGGACAAAGGGTGATGTGGTCTTTTCACGAAAAAGAAGTGGAAGAATGTATCCAGCATAGGAAATTGTTGCAAGTATTATGAAACTTACATTTTAATGTGTAAAATTTAGAGGTAGAATAATTCTATRTAGCATCTTAWTTGTTAGACTAAGAGGAGATACCTCAGAGCAGAGTAAATACTTCATATATAACACAACCACAATTTTATGAAGCTACAGCCATAACAAGGACAAGCAAATCTTGAGATAGCTTGTAGATGAAGCCATTTTTCATGCATATACAGATAGATTGTAGATGCTAAACACCAATGAGGGATGCAGTGGCCTACGTATACACAAATCTTTCATTTTGTGACAATTGTGCTRCATTATGTTAACTTTTGYAAACAAAGAGAGAAAGTTCTATTAAGGGATCTACATGACAGTGCGGCTAGACCATTCTCTAAATTGTTGTGTTCCCAGGTAGGTATTCCACTTTTAAAGTCTATGAAAAG
>SNQN01014455.1:0-10521 GCA_008642245.1 Bassia scoparia | reverse complement strand
CATCAATCAAAGTGTGCGATAACAATTGGTATATTCAATTGGCGAATTTGTGTACTTTTAATAAAATATGCAAAAATTGACAATCATTTTATTGGTTATGCTTAGTGGATACGTGTGCAAATTAATCAATACATTAGCAATAGTAATCTGGACATTTGCATTTTCGTAAAAGATTAAGAATTTTAAGTATTGTTGCCAATTATATGTCAATGTATAATGTATTTGACAACACTAAATTATCATAACAATGTAAATTTAAACATATTGTCATTCAGTTGGTTCGGTTCTCTTATATATCATCAACCCGTTCAATAACTGGTAGCGTCAATTGTTCGGCCCATGGTTTGGAATTGGGATATATATAATATGTTCAATAGAGTAGTATATTAATGTATCTACTTTTCGCAATACATCTAATTTTCATTTATTTATTTACACTCTCATGTAAAATTTTTCTTCTAATTTAGATATGATTTGTACCACTTTTATATATAACGTTTTCATCATACACTTCTATAACAGCATGCCATGTTCTGGTACGTCATGTAGTTATGATCTAGGGCTCCGGAGAGGATGCTGATAATAGATAGTTATGAATATTTATCCAACTCACTTCGATGTGGACCTATTAAATAAAAGGCTTCAATCTCCTTTTTACCGCCATAACACCTAAAAGACAATTACATAACTAAACTCACATTTCTTTTTTCTTACTTTAGGATGTTTTTATATATATTGTCCTGTCATAGATTTGCTGACATCTGTATTGATATAATTAAGTTGTCTTGGATATGTAGGTGGATTATTTTTATAAAAATTTTGGATATTGTTTATATTTATATTCTACATAAATAGTTATTTACTTTAAAAGATTTCATAATATTAAGAATTAATTTTTCAAATGAGGCTGGCTGTATCTTAACTTCAGTCTCGGATATTTAGGGAAGGGGGAGGCCAGAGTATCGGCGCTGGTCCTCCTCTAAAGTGTAGGATTTCTATTAGCGGACCTCTGGTATACGGTTTTTTTAACAAGATTTTCTCGCGTGTTGTAGATATTAAACTCGGGAAGTTTGCTGATTGATGGTCTGGGTAGTTAAACTTACCTACTTTAACAGGTACTTGGCTTATTATGTGCTAAAAATGATATCTGGAGTTTGTTATGTAACTCAATTAGTAAAAAGGTTTTAAAACAATGATTGAATCATAGTATTCGCTTCCCGGCTTTATTTTATTTATAATATTATAAAGATACCGATATTTTAGTCTATTAGAATATGAGATACAAAAAATCAGAACTTGATACGAAAATTTATGTCGATTAAATTTAAATTGGGTAAGTCAAATTTGGAACTATATAGATTTATTGATCATATTTTTTTGTATGTTGAGATGGTATAGCTCAGTTTTATATAATTTTATTAATACTTTTTTAATCGTATGAAATACTAATATTTGTCAGGATATGCATAAACTAATCTACTAGCATGCCATACAGGTGGCTGTATTGGTAAGTTTGATAATTTAGGGTGGATATAGATTTATATATGATATTTAAAGTCAAATGGTGGGAATTGGGTTATTAATATAACAGATATGTTTTTTTTATAAATTGGCGAATACATTAATTGAAATCATCAGCTAGAATTTAATATAGATTATGTAAATTTAAAATTGCAACTCTAATAGATAATAGACTACTAGTGATATTATATGTAAAATATTCAAAGATCATTTCATAGAAACACAAAGAGCCATTTAATCGTTGGATTATTTTACCGATCTTCTTTGATTTGTGATTTACTAGAATTCACTCATGCATCGATAATGTATTTAGCTCCATAGTTGGATTTTTGGGGAGTTTTCTTACTTGCGGGTTATTAGCAGATCATCTATGACGCTGACATGCAGTAGGTGCAATATCTTCACATCTTTCCATGACTTATCTTGAATTCATCTCATACTCCATATATCTTTTGGTATCCTATAAATGAGATGGTTATAGATTACGATATAGGTAATTATTTTTCAGGTATGCTGGATTGTGTTATTCAATCAGCATTATACTTTCAAGTGGGAAAACACATTGAGCTATTTTTGTGATATTCAATTATCGGATGTTATGATCAATTCTCTCGTCTTGTGGAGGAGAATCATACAGTTCTCCAATTTTCTATGAAATCTGGTTTATACTACTTACCTGAATTCTCTCATTTAGTATTCACATCTATAAATTCGTTTGATCCTATTGGTGTGGCAAGTCGTGAGTAAACTGTTAAGCTATTCCATTTTTATGCTTATTGATATGTAATCAGAAAAGAGATATCTCTCGTTTAATTGTTCTTTTGTGTGTGTTATCTTGTAGTTTCATTTATTTGTTCTTGTTTTATTTGCTTACGTTATTTTGTTTAATTATTCAGTGCCGCTCATTCACTGTTTTAACTATTTCTAAAGAGAATAATATAGGAAAAAAAATTAGAACGATTATACGGAAATTTATGGCAAGTTCATGATAAATAAGTGGATTAATTTGTTGGGTGTACACACACTTTTTTTTGAGGGTTAATTTAAGTGACTTTAAGTGACTCGTTAATAAGGGATCCAATCACTGTGTGAAATTATTATTTGTGGTGTATTTATGTCTCTTATAAGGTAACTATAGTGATTCGTTAATTCTAGAGTGTTCTTTTTTGGCCAACTGTGTGGTATATTATATTGCATGATTTCAGTATTAATTATGATTGTTGTATTTAGAAATTAATATAATCACTTAGACTAAATGAGGTAAGTTTAAGTAAAGGGATGTGGCGATTGGAAGTTTAAAATGAGAGTGTCATACAGAAAATGTCAGTACGGGCTTGAACTATGTTTAATCAGGTTGTTTATTAATAAGAGGAAGTAAAGATTCTGTTGGACGGCAAAACTACCTAATACTTAGCGACATTTTTATTATGGTGGTTGGACCAATCTATTACTAAATTGTTGTTCAGGTGGTTGCTTCGGGTTTTTTTGGCCAATAAATAAGGGAGCACTAGACGATATTGTCACCGTGAGTTGGTAATTCAGCTGATACCACTCACGTGACATACGATGTTTTATTTCGCAAAAGGAAGTCAACTGAAAACATTTTAGGGTATTGGTAACAAAAAAATGTCTAAGTTAGGTAGTTTTGTCCAACAAATTGTAAATACGGTATTTCTCGAAAAGGAAGAGCGTAAATGCTAAGGTAAGTTTTGTCAATTTCCTAAATAACATTTGTATAAAGTAATAAAATGTATAATAATACTTGGTTGTCATGCATATAGAGTAGTCATATGGACTATATATCTTTTAAAACAAAATAATATCTTCGTAGTAAACATCAATCAAATCACTCAATTTGAAATAATGTGAAATTATCACCAAATATTTAAATGGGCATGTGAATTCTCGTGTATCAGTAGTCGGAGATACAAGGGCCCATATGGGGCTATATAGTCCCCATATATATACTTTAATGAAACATGGTTACAAGAATGACCAAAAATTATCGGAAAGCCATTAATTAATTGAAGTGTGAAGTTCTAAGTAAAATTTAATGGAGTCACTCTATTAACAATATATGTATTATGGATTTTTTTTAAATCTTGACCTTTCAGCGACTAGACCATTTATTAGAAATACAATTTGTTTCATGGCACAATCGTTTTAATCATGAATAAGCTCATTGAATTTATCAATGTACTACATTTAATGGTCGCAATAGTATTCATGAGATATTTATAATTTATGTAATTATCTAACAAGGCGAAATTCATATATTTACATTAGCTACTCCGTAAATTCTCCGTATAACCCCTTCAATCTATTTATACTACACTCTATTAAAGGATTAAACATGACATGAACTGCATCATCACTGTTGTCACATGTCAAATTGTTTATAAAAAATTTCCCTCCAAAGTTATTGATCGGCATTAATTTTTAAGTTTACACTTATTTAACACATGACTCTCTCTCTCTCACTTCTTCGATAACGAAAGGTACGGAGGTTATAAAGATTTTCCCTTAATGTGAAAAAAGTCAACGGCTTACGCATACAAATTCAAATATTTTTAAACAGTTTAAATCATTTCAACTTCTTTGAATTAATTTATTTTTTACTTAATATGAAGCCTAGAGATATTATCTTAACTGAAATCCTGAATGAGGTTGAAACTGAGACTCGGAACTATACTGAATTGAATATTTTTATGAGGGAGAATTGCGTTAAGCTGAAGTGGACTGAGGAATAGAAAATAAGCTAATGTAAACTTGCCTCTCTCACCGCGCGGGCTCTTTCACGATATCATCTAATATCAAACTGACTAAAACGTATTTTATAGAGAAAGAGAGAATTAGGGTGTTTAAGAGAATGGACCTGAGTTGAATCTGAGGATCTGAATTTTGAAATAAAGCTATTAATGGTAAACAGGGCCCTTCCGAATTTTGTTATGTACGTACTCTCGGTTCTGTATTTTTTTTACATTTTGTAGAATTCTGACAAATTACGCTGATTAAGGTGAAATTAGTTATTTGGATATAAATTCGAGTATTATTGGATAACTTGGAAGTTGTATTAAAATTTTCTTTTATATTTATTTTTTGAGCATGTGTGCTTATTCTTAAGGGATAAATATATACTTTTCATATATTATTCAAAATTGAGTGATTGAGATAATTTTGGGTTTAGAACAAGAAATGATGAGTAAATAGGTAGGGGTAATATGAGATATTTTAGGGTTAAAGTAAATTAATTGCAGCAAATCAAATGTAGGTGGATAAAATAGTAAAAAATATGAATACATAAATGTAAAAAAATTTAACACAGCCGGAACATCCTAAAAAGAAACGTAAAAACAAATATGAAAGACGGACGGGAGTACATATTTATTTAATCATTTTATTGAACCCATTGAGTGAACAACTCTTTATTCGGCTTTTTCTTTCTTTTCTTTCTCCGTCTCTACAAACCTAAAACACTCTGGTGGGCTGCAAGGGGCTACATCATTAATTGACGATGAGCTCAATTTTTTCTTAGATCGTTAGAGTTTTTGTTTTTTAGCGTATAATAATATTTTCTTGTATAAACTTTTGTGTCATCTTTTATGAGAGAATTTTTATTTCCACAAATGGTTCAGAGTTTCTTTCTTTTTATTTTGTAGGGAAGTTTGGGTTTGTCTCTTTCTTTCTCTACCCTTATGGAAGATTGGAAGATTCTTATTTTTAAGGGTTTAGTATATTTGACAAATTTGCTATCTCTACTCTGCGGTTTATAAGTCGTCAACATTATTGCATTGCGTCGGAAATTAGGGATGCGATCTACATGCGTACATCAAATAATTAATGATTTTCTTCCAAACTCATGTTGAAGGACGATGGACTTCTAATAGATAAGGTGCATAATTCAGACCAAACAATCAACGGCTATAATTTATGTCAGATCTAGTTTCTATAAGCATAGTTATTTTGAAGACAATTTACTTCATTCATTTAATATTGCATAATTTTTAACTTTTACTATTATGTTTATTGTAGATGTCGTTTGATTTTCAATTATGGAAAATTTTATTTCTCCTTTAAAAAACAACAAATACATAATTTTATTCGTACCTTTATTAATGAGGTTAATTGTAGACTAAAATAAATTATTTACAAATCAAATTTGTATCATTTTTCCCTTTCTCTAATTTAATTTTTTTTTATTTTTAAATGTAACCCCTGTTGTTTTTGGAATAATTCGTATACCTAGCATAACAAAATTTTGATGTAAGTAAGAGTTTTGCATTTTTAAAGCGATGCATTTTTCTTGGGGTGCGGGGGCGTAATCTAGTATACTTCCTGTCCGTTTTTGATAAGATGTTCCATTCATTTTGGAATGGGTTTTTTAAGAGTTGATTGAGTTTGATATATTTTTATATGTTTGAGGGTAAAGTTTTGGGTAAGTTGAATCAGTTGGTTAACGGAAAGAGTAGGTATGATGAATGAACTTTTATCGGGAAATAGTTCTTTATGGGGTGGATACTAGATATGGGATAAACAATATGAATTAAGTTGGATTTAGAAATTGCAGTAATTCATTTAATAGTTAGAGTATCTAATAGTAGGTAAAACGATGGGTAACAAAATTATAGTTGTCTAGATTGGATGTGGTGTAATACATGATCACGTGATTCAGGTGAGAACGGACTCACAATAAGAAACTCGGATACAACTAATAAACAAATCAACAGGAGGAAATATACAATTAAGTACGTACAGATGAATCAATTTTATTGATTGCTTGAAAAATAATTGTGCTTTAAGGCATATTATTATTTCTACTTATGGTTTTCTTCCTTGGGATTCCTTCTGATGTAGCGTTAATAAATCTCGGATACATTTAATGAGACTCTTAATGGAGATATACTCAGAATAGTTTATCATGGAGTTATGAGTAAGTTGCCTCATCATAATAATTTGAAGACGTTAAAATTTTATGGCTTGCTGAATACGAGTACTATGTATTATTGATTTGGTTGAGATTCTAATGGAGAGTGGATCTCCATACTGATAAGTTGTGGGTTGTTCATGATTTATGTGTAGCAAAGGCAGAATTCTTCACCAATCTATCATATCATTTACTGTAATTAGATGAGTGCTATGAGGGGTGGCTTGTTGAGATAATCATCTCAACGACTCAAGTAGCAATACGTAGATGTATTCTATCATGTTGGCATATCAAATTACATGCGTTATTAGTTGTAATTTATGGGTAACTTTAGAAAATTGTATTTCTCATTAAAATAATTATAAAAGGTATGATAGTGGTGTGGAGAAATAAAGATGTTGTATAAGTTAAATTGGAAATTAACAGGTATTTTGGGATTGGGAATTGTACGATCTTAATAAGAAATTTTTAAATAATATTTGGTCTGATTTTGACTTGACATATTCAAAATAAAACCATTTAATCGATATTGCTTTTCAATTTTTGTGTTTTAAGAAATTTTGCACATAATTATAGTTATAGTAGATATATACTTTTCATTTTTAAATATCATATAGACAAATTAGCACAAGTGGTATAATGTAGCGAACACATTACTATTAATATCTATAATTGTATATTTTTTCAGAAATTCATTGGGTATAAATGAGTTTTTAATAGGGGGAAACACTTCGATCTTCTCCCCTTTCTTATATATAACAATACGTTTGATTAATGTGCATTGCGATGGCGTGCTTAGACATGTGAAATCTATGTATTATACGATTATAGATGTTATAATTGTATTGTTATCTATTAAATGGTTTATATTTAATAATTAGCAAATTGAATAATTATCTTTAATGTAAAATTATTTTGTAAGTAAATTGATTTGAATTTAAATTAATTAGCTATAAGTTTCAATTCACTATTATGGATATAATATTTATTACATATCAAATTTTGAGATTTATTTCATTATTAGTACAACAATTGAAAATGTGGAAGTGGCATATTTATTCATTTTTTTAGTTAAATAAATAAGCATTAGGCGGTTAGGTTTAGGCAATATCATTGATATTTTTTAAAATCATTAAGGGTATAATGAGTCTTGTTAGAAGGGGGGACACATCTTCTGCCCCTTTCCTATATAATAGAAATAGAGATGAGTTTGTTGAGCTGGAGTGTGTACCTTGCGATAAACGAATCAGGTCATAGTAACGTTTTTGTACGTGAGTAGGGAGCTTGGGATGTCTTGTATTTATATGTAAGGCTTCTATGAATATCAAGGATACATCTCATCCATTTCTATACTATTTCTTCTAAGTGTTTCTCATACAGTTTCTATTTAGTAGGCTACTTGAATATACCAATATTATTATACAAATTATTTTGTAGTTCATCTCCCATTAACTTCATATTAGTTCACTGAGAGATACTTAGAATAAGCAAATTCATAGTTTCATTACCATGGTATAAAAGAGCTATCATTAAACCTAGGCTTCATGGTATTTGTCATATTCCTAAATTTAGGACATATGAGGATTTGAAGTGAACACCAAAGAGTAACCTTTAGATACTAGCCAATAAGTCAAAAAATGGCAATTTGGCTTCTTATGTGTTCTCCGCATTTCATTGCCATTAATTATCTCTACCAATAAATTATGATAGATTTTTTACTTTTCGTGATTACCACTGTAAATTAATCAATGGTCACTATATTAAAAAACATACATACGGTATATAAATGTGAAATAGGGAAAAACTAGATTTTTATCAGAGATTCATTTCCTTAATCTCATTTTATCTTAATTGGTGTTCCATTAGTTGCGAGTTACAGGGATTGGTAGGATCCACAGCTGCTTTGTGGTATGTAGGGTATGTTATATATTTATTAATTGTCAAAAAATAGGGTTGTATATTCACCTTATGTCGTTACCACGAAAATGGCTAAAAAGATAACATACCGTGTATTTGGTATGATTTAGTTAATTCACAATTCGATATTTACGCAATATTTTTGTTCAGATTATTATCATACGAAGTATTACTAAAATAAAACAAAAGAATGTAATAGATGTACTAATTATATGCATATAATCATATACAAACGGTTTGTTTAATGCAACATGGTTGACAAATTGTCTATATCAAGATACCTAGATGGAGATCTTTTCTTTGGTGCGTTTCTGTATGGGGGAAATTTTAGGTTGGTGTAACATCAACCCACTAAATTTTTTATTTATGGGTGTTTACGGGTACTTGATTATTGTTGGATTAGTGACTTGATGTATGATAAAAGGAGAAGTTTGTAAGAGTGAGATATCTTGCTTTATTGATAATTTCTATTTGTATGATTGCTATGCTTTTGTACTTTTATGGCGTTTGTTTGACAAGGATGATATTATGTTCTCAATTTCTCTTCAATTTATTTCTACAATACAGTTTTAATAGCAATAGATACGATTGTAGTATTATATAATATTGTATGCTTCTATGGTGATTTTTGCAAACATAGTATGACTTAACTCTTCTTCATAGGAGAAAAATTTATATAACTGGAAGTGTCAAGTGTTCGTAGTTTTATCATGATGAATTTTTTTTCTCCTCTAGGTTTCTCGCTTGAGGTTTCTTTGGGAGGGTTTTTAGGGTTTTCAAAAGTTGTTCCTTTTCGAAGGTCTTTCTGCCTCATTTTTCGAGATCTTTTCGACCATGAGTTCGTCGCGAGAGGGTGAAGAAAGGGTGAGGGGTGAGGGGGAGGCAGTGGAGAATGGAGATCTGGTGGATTGGGTGGAGGCGGGAGGGGAAAASTTGGAGGCTAAGGAGGCTTTAGGGGTTGTTTGCCGGATTTGGACCGAACAAAATATTAACTCGAATGCTCTGATGACAACTATGCAACGTGTTTGGAACCCTAGACATGGTGTGGAGGTGAATTGTATTGGCCACAAATTYTTCTTTTTTCAATTCCACCATTGGCGTGACAAGGAGTATGTGATGGAAAACCAACCGTGGCACTTTGATCGTCATGTATTGATTTTGGGTGATGTGAGGGGGGATGAAGTCCCATCGGGGATGACACTTTTTCATGTTCCGTTTTGGATTCGCATATATGATCTGCCGTTGAGAGGAAGGCAAAACGAAGCCAATGCGAAGGCCCTCGGAGCTCGTATCGGTGAATTTATTTCCATGGATAAAAGTGATGTTATTGGTATAAATAAATCTCTGAGGCTTAGGATTAAGGTGGATGTGCGTAAACCGCTTTTGAATGTGATTGATCTGAAGGTTAGTGGTGGAGGGGTAAGGAGGTGTGAAGTGAAGTATGAAAAACTTCCAATAGTCTGCTATTTGTGTGGTCTTTTAGGTCATGGGGAGAAGGACTGTGAGTGCAATGCAGAAGGAGCTGCAGTTCGACGTCTTAATGAGAATATTAGGGTGACAACACCTTGGAGAGCAAATAAGGGAGGGTCGGGGCAAGGGAGTAATGGTGATTCTGGGGTGGCTAGACAATTATTTGTGTCAAAGAGAGAAGTCCCAAAGACCGCAATGGAAGTGGGTGCTCTTCTTGATACAGTGGTGCAGGAGTTGGATGGTGTATCGATTAAGAGTGGAGAGGGGAGGGTTGACGTGGTTCATGTTAAGGAGAAGGTTGGGGATGCTCAAGAAGGGGTTTTGGCGGTGTTCGAAACTGAGTCAATTGCATCCGGAGATGTGGGAGAGGATGTTGGGGGGGGATCCTGAGCCTTGTAACTTAAGGGGTAGTTTGGATTGTGTTTTCAATATCGGGGTGGTTGAGGGGAAGAAGAAGGGGGCCAAGTGGAAGAAGCGTGCGCGAACAGTAAGGGGTAGTAGCTTGCATCCTCCTCRTAATTTGGTGGATGCTGACACGGGTGGTAAAAGGCCACGGGGAGTGGCTATGGAGGTGGACAATAATGATGCAGGAGTAGCAAAGAAGCGGGAAATGCCTGGTTTGATTGGTGTGGGACCATTGGCTGAGGCTGGTGAGGGCCAGCTCCGCCGTTCCCCATGAATATAATGTG
>SNQN01014454.1:0-10522 GCA_008642245.1 Bassia scoparia | reverse complement strand
TAGCTATCCTAGCTTCTACGACCCTAGACTCAGACTCAACCTCAGATTTAGAATCCTCGAAAATTGGTCCTTCGTCCATGGTGCAATTGATGACCTTGCCTCGTGGAGTAGTTATCTTCACGGCTTGTCGTTTCCAAGTCGCTTCTTSTTGGAAAATGTATGGATATTGGCACCCCCTGCCTCTGGAAAGACTCTGAGTTCATGCTTTTTGACCATACCATGCGCTATGTCTCTGAGGTCATAACATTCCTCAGTTGAATGGTCGTTGCCTCTGTGATATTGGCAATATTTGTCAGCATCCCACCATTTGGCCCTTCTTCTGATTGGTGGATAGGAAGTTAGTCCAATMGGCTCGAGCAGCCCAGTCCTAGTCAGGTGACRAAATATGTGGGTGTAGGTGACACCTGGTGGGATAAGCTCATGTCTCTTCAGCAGGTTTCATGGTCCTTCGATCTCGGCCTTCACACTGGATATCTTAGCGTCGATTTCCCTTACCTTACTTTCCAAGGATTGCACTTTTGGAAGAAGGGTTTCAAAATAGAACTTGTGGATCTGATCCATTTGTTCGCATTACACATCCAGCTTTGCATTCACCTGCTTAAGGAGGTCCAGCATCTCCATTAGAATTGGAGCTAAACTATCGGCCTTATTCCCTGCAGGTAGTCCTTGTCATGTTGTCACCTAATTTTCCAAGAAAGCATAGTGCTTGAGCATGCCATGCAGGGCCTCCACAGGTATGGTCAAGGCTTTAGTGTTTACCTTCTCGAGTTGATCAACCTTGGTCATTAACCCGGCCCAGGCCTCGTTGGAGTCAGTCGAGGTCAAGTTCGCCTTGGTTCCTTCTTCAGCCATTGATGTAATGGGGTTGTCGGAGTACAGCTTGAGAACAGTGGAACGAACCCTATGTCTACGAGCTCAAACCATTGGTACTTACCCTGCTTGCACATGGACCAAAAGTTAAGATCCAAGTCGAATCAACCTGTGATTTAATGCATGTCTGAGGGGTGATCTTTCCCTTGCTTATTGACTTACTCAAAAATGTAAAAYTGCATGAACGTRGGAAATTTGCCTTTCACCTCTTATTTTCATTTTTCACCCCTTTTTGTCATTATATTTTCTCTTAGTTTTTTTTCTTATTTTTGTTTTTGTTCTTCTTTTTTTTCGAAAAAACGAAGTTCAAATGTCCATTGTCCATTTACAATTGCATGACTCAACAAAGACGCAATGCCTAATGATTGTAGTTTACAACCACTTCGACATTACGACTATTAAGGAATGATCACCATGCTATATGAGGACTGTTACATGACTCAATGACTTGTTACTTTTTTTATGCATGCAAACTAAGTGTCCTTAGCTAAAAGCACGTTTTCACGCTAGCTGAACCCTTATAGTGCAAAAGAAAAACAAAAGTACAGCCACCTAGCTCAGTTGCTACGTTATCAAGCAGTCAGTCCGTTGTACAAAGGGTCCGATTATAACTAGCTCAGAACGGTCCTTAACATATCTAGCTTTTTGATTGATGGATCAAAGATGGTCTAAACCATTACGGCTTGTAGGGCACGCACGCGTATGTCATCTTGGATGTGCATTTCAAGCGTAAATTTTTACATAGGTAATGCACCAACACCGCATCCTAAGCGAGCCACACATCACTAAACGATAATAGCTTTATGAATCCCAAGTGAAGTCACTAAAAAAGTTTACGGCGTCAGCGAGCCAACAGGGCTCCGGTCCCTCGCTCACGGGTAATAATTTAAGGCGGGCTCGAGTTTTGTTTGCTAGAATTGAATTCCTGGTTTTTCCATATTTGTGAGTATGCCTGATTGTGTGTGTTAACTCGTAATGCACTTCTTTCGGAACTGTGGAACCCTATTTTGAAGCCTTTGCTAATATTTCCAAAAGTAAGGCGAAGGACTCTAGTCTTGTCATTTATTGTGAGTTCATTCTGAAAGACAAGAACAAACGAAGTTTCCGTTTTATACCTTAAACATGGAAAAGTGAAGTAGCGGTTGTTAAACGAATACTAACCAAATAGTGTCTAGTGTGTGGCAGTTGTTGTAATTCTGTATTCTAGGAGCCTTAACTCGGTTTGTCCATAGTATCTATTAGCCGAGTCACGAAATTTGCGGTCTTTGTCAAAGCATATTATAGTGTAGAGAACAAGCATGCAAGCAATTGTGCGAGAAAGGAGACATTATGCCTTAAGTTGCTTTTAATTGAATTTCCAAGTTGTATTAGTCAATATTACATGCAACGTTATGTAAAGAAGCGAATCTCTAAATTTGCATCAAAAAGAGGGTTAGAATGAGCGTTGCCTCAAGAACCTACCTGCGCAACACATGCGAAAGACCATTGACGTAGCTTCGGACTTGTAGGGAACCCTTGTCTCATCTTTAGAACCCTAAACCTCCTAGATAGATCCTAATTAAAAGAGTGTTTTGAATGCGTTTAGAAAGTGTTTGAATTTTTATGTGTGTATGAGAAGTATTTGAGTGAAAAGGGAGAGTTTGGACGTGAGAAGGAGAGAGAGTGTATAGCCCATCCAAAAACTTGCCAATATGACGCAGGGTCTTCATTTATATGTAACGGCTGAAACTGGCCCAAAAATGCATAAAACTGACTAATCGCCCAATTTGGTATGTCTTGCCTTAAATAGGGATGTATAAAATAGAAATCTGATAAAATCAAAATAATATATTGGCGGTGATTGTAGTACCAATTATAGCTGATTATATTTTATCCTCAGATATTGCTTCTCGGGATGCTTGTATCGAGGCAAGAATATCCCGGGTGGCCCGCTAGCTCGGTTTTGCGTTTTTTGCTTAAAAATTCGTAAATATTAAACCCATAATCGAAAAATTATTTGGAAAAATATATTATAAATTCCTTTGAAATGTTAATATTTTTCGTTAAAACATTTTGTGAATTTGCATGTTTTGATAATTTAATTAATTATGCAAAATTATTAAAACTTGCTAAGAAAACTTCCGAAAAAAAAAAAACGCATAAATGCTTAGAAAGAATTCAGGAAGAATCTGAAAAATTCTAAAAAATATCAAAAACAAGTAAAAATTATTTGAAAATTAAAAAATTACTTTTAAGGTGCTAAATGCCTGAAGAGGCTGCGTGTAAGGGAACTGCTTTTTAGGGCCTGGCAAGTCCTTATAGACTTCCTCATGACTTGTGTGTTCAAAGGGTGTCTTAAATCATTGGTCTCTTGGGCTAGGCAAATGTAAGTATCTACGAACTAGGCTGTAACTATGGGCCAACATGTCGTTGCTGCGTTTGCTCGAGTGAAACCAACCTGTGCATGCATGGTGTTAATGGAGATTAGCATCAATGTTGTCCGCGAAATGGTGCTCTTTCTTCATCCATTTGTTTGAGGTGCAGGAATGGAGACCTAGACTTTAGTGTTGACACATCCTTTGCGGCAAGGAATAGAACGCGGTTCCTCGTCGAGCTAGCCTTGCACCACAATTGTCTGTGGATGACTCTATCCTGCATGAGAGTGTATTAACTGGAATTTAAGAAAAAAAAATCCTTTTTTCCCTCATACTTATTCCTTGCCTACTTATCAAAATGAAAAATGCAAAGGAAAAACCCAAAAATTTCTTTTATACCTTTATTAATTCAATTTTTTGCTCATTTTTTATTCGACCCCCTTTCTTGTTCGATTTTTTTTTTTGAATTTTTTTAATATTTTTGAATTTTTTAAAGTGCGATACGCAAGTTTTTGCGCTCGTTACAGTTGTGTGATGCAAAAAAAATACACTTAAAGCCTAAATAACATTTAGGTTACAACCATTTTAACAATACGACGCATAAGGACATGACACTTACTATATGAACTGTTACACGAACTCGTAGATGACTCTGTTTTAATGGCAAAGGTAAGTCCTAGTTGCTAAAAACACATAGCACGTTGTCACACTAGCATGAGCCTATATGCAAAATGAAGAAGAAACAGTCAAGCCACCTTAACAGTCAGTTGCTTACCGTTTTATCGAACAGAGTTGGTCCGGTTGTCTAAAGAGGCCCATGTTTAGCCATAAACGGTCTTAAACACAATTCCACCCAGCAGGATGTTCAAAGGAGGTGTGATGTGATTTAAAAGGAAGAATTCCAAGAAAATCCAAGAAAGAACAAAAACGTGTTTATATTTTGAACAATAAAAATTAACTCAAATCTGAAAAGACTGGAGGGCGAGATCTTAACTCACAAGTGAACCACCCCTAAAAGAGACAACCGAACTAGAGCTAATTCAAGTGAATTTCCGAAACCCAAAACCACAAAACTCACCAAGTTTCTCTGAATTAACAAAGAAGGAATTTTTAACACAAAAATAATCTGGAATTTTATTGAAAGTTCGACCTATAAATACAAGCTAGTATCTAAAACTAATTTAGGATATTATGAAAAAGCATAGGGAATCTTATCCAAAAAATCCTAACAAACATTAATCCGTAAAATATCTAAATCTAGATTACATGAAATATCCTAACTAACTAACCAAAACACGGAAATCCTAACCGACTTAACTAACAAAATACGAAAATATCAGTAAAACAACACAAATAAGGAAAAACCTAATATTTATCCCAAATCCTAACTAATTATAAATTATCTCTATCTATATATCTATACATAGGATATCGTAGACAAAGGCTAATTCTGTAATGGGCTTCATTTATATCTTCCCAACGTAAAACATTACAACGGTTTTATTTTCCAGATTATCCTCCAAGCCGAATTCCTTTCCAAATATGTAAACCACTTGAAAGCCATATGTGATTCGCTGAAATTATTAGTTTGTTAGTCTCCAAATCAGATTAGGATAATTTTCCAGAATAGCAATGAACCTCATCTGTCTCTCCCCTTTGAAGAAATTGCCCTCAAATTTTGGTCGAAAAGTAGAAGGGAAAGATCACCAACGTAAAGTAGAAACTCACATACATATTCAGTGAAATCAAGTCTTTAACACTCTCTCAAACTTTCTGAAGGATCTTGAACGGTCTGAGCAGCCTTAGTTTTATTAACTTATTCTTCCTCTCATTTGAAAACGTTCCTTCCTCAAATGCAACCAAACCAGATCACCAACTGAAAAGAAGTTGTAAGTGCGCCAGTTATTTGCTCTTATCATTACTGTGATTCATTTTAATCATCTTTACTGTATATGAAGTTTCAAAAACTCCTTCAAGCCTATCCTTACAATTGCATGTATTAGCTCCAATGGTAGATAAGGGTTCGCCCCACACAGAACCTCAAAAGGAGATTAGAATGTCTGTACTAGAATGACTCCTATTGTATGCAAATTCGCATGTGCGAGCTTACATCCCAATCTTTAGTCTTGATTTACCAAACCCCTAAGAATGTCTCCAATGTTCGATTTGTCACCTCGTTGGCCATCAGTTTGTGGATGGTGAGAAGTGCTAAAGAGATAGCTTGCGTACAACGCAATTTCCATTATAAGTTGCCGCAAAAGTGACTTAAAACTTCGATGTCCCTATCAGAAACAATGCTCAAAGGTAATCCATGTAGAACGAAACAATCTCCTTGAAATAAAGATCTCCAATATGAGTAGCATCAGTCTGTTTGTGCCAAGAACAAAGTGTGCCATTTTCGAGAAAACGATCCAACCGACCACCATGATTGCATCCTTACCTCGTGAGTCGTGTGACCACAGTAAGAATCCATACCACACTTTCCAAGTTGTAGAAGAACAGGCAAAGGAGAACAAACCCTTGGGAACGTTTTCTTGGACAATTGACATGTTACTTCATTTGCTCCACAATCTGATCTTCCACATCCTTCAAAGTCTTTGGCCAATAGAAGTGTTCTTGCAAAATTATCCATGTTTGTGAACCCAAAGTGACCAGCCAAACCACCACCATGCCCTCACGAACCAGAAAGTTCACATCCACACGAATATCTATTTGTATCACGAATGTCATGTGAATTATTTGTGTTAAAATTCAGAGAGATTCTATCTTTCATAAATATTCTTAATTGTTTTAGTACTAGCTTGATTATAAATCAACTTGTGGACAAATAATCTTGAAACAGAGACCCATCCCAACGCCTACAGTAGTTGCGTCGATGATTCATGTGGTGCAGTTTCAACAACCAATCTTTGTTCCTTTCACCATAGTCCAACAAAGATAAGATTTGGTTTATATCTTCCAATGAGTGCTTGTCATCTCGCTTCTTGGACGACCTGCATTTTTGATAAGAAGGTATCATGATGGAGAAAGTCTAACGTGTAATCGGTTTTTTGGATGAAAAACTACAAGTTGCATCCGTAGCACAACGAAGCCACACCCTAGAGTATTCCACAACAAACAAAGGTATCTTACTCCTTAACTCTAAAGATATTCTTGTGTAACTATGCTTAAAAGGAAAGATATCTTCTTGTTGTCAAACATTTAGCTTATTACTAATCCAATCACGCACTGCTAATAAGCGTTACTTGATTGTATGAGTTCAAGATGTTATGTTTCCCTGATGATGCCTAAGGATTCCTCCTTAGGTAGTTGAGCAGCCATTATTTGATTCCCGCGCCACCTCTTCCAAACAAAGCCTGCTTATAATGCAATCCTCAAGAAAGCCAAAACTTGAGAGACAAATTCAAGAATTGATATAAGGGCTAGTGTTCGTGAGGTATGAGTCCCTTGTGCCGTTCCAGCTTGCTTGTGCCAAAGAAATATGGTCTGGCGTATGTTGTATTGATTTTAGGCCGTAATAACATCACAATCAAATATCATTTCCCCAAAATGCCTCGTTGGAAAGATATGTGGATGAACTCCATTGCTATGATTTTTCCAAGATTATTGCGATGTTACCATCAAATGAGTTCGTGCAGGGGATGAATGAAACGGCTTTACAAGACTATAGCAAGGGTTATACGAGGGATGGTAATGCCTATTGTCTATGCAACGCCCCTAGTTCTTCATCGACTCATGAATTGAGTACTCCGTCCTGTCTTAACAAGTTTTATTGTGTTTATTTAAGGATTGATACCTGATTGTATAGCAAGAATGAAGTTGAACATTTGGATCATCTGAGATACTCTTGGAAATTGAGGGATGTGAATGTATGGGGAAGCTTCGAGAAGTTGGATTTATGGCGTAGTATCACTTTTCTTGTACATTTTTCTTGTGCGGGATACCCATGTTTCCGTTCGAAAGTTGAAACCATTTCCAATGGTTGGCGCCTACTAGTTCATGAGGTTCGAAGTTTTCCATTGGCCTGCCATTCTATAGCCGTTGTATCCGAATTTCTCGAACAATTATAGGCATTACTGCTTTACAAAAAAGAGAGAGTCGAATGGAACCCTAAGGCTCAAAAGCTTTGAGACTAGCAAGAGAAGATTTGCCATGCACGATCTGCTCTACCAGATTCTTCGAAGCTTTTTGAAGTCGAATGGTGAGGCAATTGTATGTCGCATGGAAGTTTAATGTCAAGAAAACGACCTATTGCATACTTAGTGAGAAGTTTGAATGGCAAACTGTAATATTCCAATTATGATCGTGAGTTCTATGCTATGTTCGATCTCTTGATCATTGGTCACAATTACTTGCGTCCTAGAGCCTGTTCATATTGATTTCTGTCATAGATGGGCTTGTGAAGTATATCAATGAGACAGCAAAATGAATCATAGACATGCAAAATGGGTTGAGTTCTTGCATCTTCACCAATCCCATGGGCAAAAGTACAAGAGGGCAAAACGAATGTGTAGCTGATGCACTCTCAAGAGGAATATTATGGCTATGTGGAAAACTAAAGTTTGGGATTCGAAGTCCTCAAAGATACTATAAAACGGATCCTACTTTTCCAAGATTCTGCATAGCCCTTCTGTGAGTTCACATACATGATGGTTTTTCTTTTCGAGGTAACAACTTTGCATTCCTCAGTGTGAATTCGTGAGTTCTGTTCCGTGAGGGCATGGTGGTGTCTTGCTGGTTCCACTTTTGGTTTACAAAACCATGGATATTGCAAGAACACTTCTAATTGGCCAAAAATGTTGCAGATGTGGAGAAGATTGTGCGAGCAATGCAGTACATGGTCAATTGTCCGAAAACACGTTCCACAAGGTTTGTATACTCCTTTCCTGTTCCTTCTACACCTTGGGAAAGTCGTGATATGGATTTTGTGGTCTACCACGAACTCAACGAGGGAAGATGCATCATATCGGTGTGGACTTTCTCGAAAATGGCACACTTTCCTGCCACAAAAAACAAGATGATGGCATCCCTTAGGAGCTTCCCCTGCCTTAAGGAGGCGTACCTCAGCTCAGTTCATGGAGTTGAGCCATGGAATCCGCATGTGAATGCGTTGGGTGTCGTCGAATATGAGGGATCGCCACCGTGCCTATATAGGTATTCAACGACGCCCAAACATTGTCCAAATTAATGGCCCCACGTTCCAAATTCAATAACCAGTCGGTGGGTTCGGGACATGGTAGAATCAATCGTAACCAATTCCCCGCATTGTAGCGCTCTAACCTCTCATTTATTCCATAAAATCATTAACAATGAATTCAAAAGGGCCTATTGAATATTGAAAACACACTAAATACTAGTGAGTTGCTATTATGTACAACCCAAAGACTCTACAATGTAACAAGGCGATCACTGTGGTTACACATGTTAATGAAGGCTAGTCTCTCTTCGTTCCATGATTACTGACTTTATGTGGACAAGCGACTAAAATTCGTCTTGTTTAAGCAATATATACAAGTGTTGATAAATATATATACATAAACATGAAAACAAAGATTAAGTAAGCCATATAATATAGTGTATCTCCTCACCTTTTCACTGCAAACATCAAATTTTAGAATAAAACTCAAGGAATCGCTTCGATTGAATTGCAATTGAGACAAACAAAAACGATTATATTGACAATAAAATATGTTCATAATAATGAATTGTGACTAAGAACGGAAAAACAAAGCAAAGAAAGATATTAAAACGTTATGAAAAACCTACATATTACATGAAACGATTATTAAAATGAGTTCTACATTGTTTTTAAATGAATTAACACGCATAAACAAATTGTTAATTCAATTAAGAGAGACAAAAGAATTAAAAAGAGGAAAAAAGTTTTTGAGTAATCTCAGATTGTATTTACCCCTTATTTCGCTTGGATTCGAAAGAGAAGCGATGCTTGAATCAAAAAACCGAATGTGTATTGATTTGTTTTTAGAGAGAGAGAAAAGTGTCTGTTGAAGTGTATTACGTAAGTGAAGTCGAAGTCGTGTCAAGTTGAAGTTGTCGGAGATGAGCAAGCAAGGAGTAGTGTATGGCACGAGGCAAAAACGAGCCAAGGAAACCCTCGTTATATACCTACAGCAGGAGCGTATATACGCAGGAAGGCAGCTATATACCTTCTTCCTGCTATATACCTACATGTAGCGTATATACGCAGGCAGCTTTCCATAAATTTGGCAACATCTATAAGCTTAGAGCTGCGTATATACGCACATATGGGAGCGTAATACGCTCTGACCAGCGATATACGCTCCATACTGCTATATCACGCCAACTTTGCGTATATATTTCCAAAAACCTCAAATAGTTTATTTCCTCCGAATTATTCGTGATTTCCTTGATCACGCCAACCTAGACACCCTTCTCTCCAACAAGGAGTTCTAGAATGTTTCTAGAAGGTTCCACGTATTTCCGGATATTTCCTAATTATTCACTATTTCTGCGTATCTGCTATTTACAAACATTGCAAATTCATAGAAAATCATAGAAAAATCATAAAAAAATTTGAAAAAATGATTCGCGGATTCAAAAAATGTGACGAACACGATAAAAACAAAGAAAGCACAGAGATCGCCAGCAAGTTGTTTAAAAACTTTGAGTTTATCGAGGAAAACCGGAAGAAAGTGTTTGCCTTGTATCTGACCTTGCTCAATAGTTCCGAGTACGACCTCACGTATTTCCAACTTTCGTGAGCAAAGCATCTTTCGGATCGAAACAAAACTGCGAGACCGGTATTTCATCACGATTACTCATTTGGGGAGACACATTTCAGGTGTTACAGAAGCCCCCCTTGAACTGAGTCTGAAGAGACCGATAGTTTCGTAAACGAAACAAAGTATTCGATTCGGACGGAGAGCAACTCAAGACGTTCTGCGACCCTGAGTACCCTTTTTGTCGGGTACCTGCAAAACAAAGGTAGTTTTACCCATGTGCCGTGTCCATCTGTTTGTATGTCTTGATGTGTCTGAGTCTGAGCGGTCATTCCTCCGTTCAGCTGCTGTGAGAATGCAGATGCATCCCATTGCTTTCCGAAGAAAGGGCATTGACTGAAAATGATTAGCCCAATTTCAGATTAAGGACTACCTTGGTACGACATAGGTCGTTTTTAGTCTAGCGAGAATTGCATCAATGGTTGACTTTCTAACTGTACCTGAGATTGAAAAGGGTAATCATTGATTGAAAGAGTCTTTGAATTGTGAGGCCTTGTCTTAGCTGGTTTAGACATGTTTCGAGAGAGTCATTTTGAA
>SNQN01014451.1:0-10538 GCA_008642245.1 Bassia scoparia | reverse complement strand
TGGTGGTTTCAGGTGTTGGTGGTTGCAAGGTGGCAGTTGAAGGTGGTGGTGGTGGTTGCAACGTGACAATGGTGGTGGTTGCAAGGTGGTGGAGGTGGTGTTTGCAAGTTATAGGTGGTGGGGTAGTGAGTGGGTGGAGAGAGAAGGTGAAATATTACCAAAATATGAGTAAGGGTAAAATAGGTAGTTTGCTACGTATTTTAAGCGGTGTGGAGTAATTTCGGGCGGCGTTTAGCAATTCAGCAAAAAATTGATGGATGATATCAGATGCACGTTTTTTTACAAGATAAGGTAGACGAGTGACCCTTACAGAATTGGAGGTAAGAGTTAATCCCGTAACCTCAGCCACGGGAGTAGGACAACTCTCAACTCTTTATCAGATGCACATTTGCATGTGGTGTGAGTTTGTTATTCCGTACTTCATGAAATTAGCCTGAAATAAAGTAATTTCTAACAAAAAGAATGCAAATTACAACTTACAAGATGATTATTATTTTCGTCAATGACCAGAAATCCAGAATGCAGTTTTCTCTAAAAGGAGCAAAGATTTATCTAATGAGTAAACATGACTTTCATTTATTCTCTGATTCTCTCACAATATTTGTAATTTTGTATATTAATTCACTGTAGTAATGTAGTACAGTATATATTAAAGTCTCTTGACTCTCATGCATGAACGTGCGGCACATGGACTCCGTTGATCTATTGGACCTACTACATATATACACCATGGTCGAGAAGAGGGCTGACAGAGTTGGTCAAGCCCTCGAATTTCAGGTGAGAGACGGTTTGATTCTCACCCAGCTCACTTTAAGAAGATTTTGCGATTATTTCGTTTCACCTCTCAAATTGAATGCATTCGACTCTTTTTCTTTTTTAAAAGTGGAGCTACAAGGGCGATGATAATAACAAAAAGATAAACAGCTAAGTTATATCCGAACTTTCAAATAAACACTAACTTTAACATTGGAATAAAAAATGCTAATCATCTATCAAAAAATTAAATAATAACAAAAGGATGAGATAAAGTATAAATGGAAATAATATCAAAATAAAATAAAGCATAAAAGGAAATTGTACCAGAAATATTATGAAATTGGAAGATGTGAGATATGAGAAATTTTCTTCTCAATGCATGCTACATTCTCAAGACTCAAGAGTTGATATTGGAGAGAGTTCAAAGTGATATGCGCATTATTTATACACCAATTAAATTAGGCATGTGCAAAATTTTGAAGATAATTTTAAGTAATTTGATTTTATTTGCGAAGTATATATTTTWTTCGTGAAAAACGTTGGGGGTGGCATTGTAATTTTAATGATTTGATCCCACAATAATTCTCCTTTACAACTTGTCATTGCGACGACAACAACTTTAAAGAGTAAAAATATCTTTTTCGTGTATACTTGAGGATCTAAAAAATACATTGTGGGCCTTTATTATATAATGTATCGTGTTCCCTTAACAAATAGGTAAATTTACCAATTCAAGTAACATTACGACGGCTAATGATGTTTAGGTAGAATTATTAGTCATTAAACAGGTATAAAATTATAGTCTAAAAAGGAAATTTTATAAACAATTTTGGAGCATTGTTTTAATAAACAATTCATTGACATTTTTATATTGCACTTCGTCGTAATTAAGTGCAACTTTTATTTATTTAAAAAGCATATACTTTGATTTCAAAAATTGCAGTTAATTACGCGAGTACAATATAAAATGTTACTATATTAATCTCCAGGATTGTTTAGAAATTTTCCCTCAAAAATTTCATTATTAGTAAATATAATTTGATTTGATTTATTTGAAACTTTGTGAAAAAGTCAGGGTAGCATCGTAATTTCGATGTTCTGGTCCCACAATAATTCTCCTTTTGAGTTACTAATAGAGTAATAGATGATGATGATGACTTTACATTATAGTCAATCTTGGAGAAAAAAGACGTTGCATAAATGGATGATATCTTCTTCCTTTTTTTCCCCAAGATAAGATATGGCTTTTTCCTATTAATTAATAACTCCTTTGTTGTCGTGTTTTTCATTGTATTGTCGTTCTTTGATGTTAAATTAAAGTTTCACACTTCTCTGGACATATTTTTTACTAGTTTTTATGTGCACGCGGATGCGTGCTTAACCTTATAAAAATTGTATTTCATCATTAAAATAATTATAAGTATGCATCAAAATAAACTGTTTATTCTAATTAGCAATATAATTTTATTGAATTGTAACTTTTTAAAAAAAATATGGCTTGAAATTCAAATAAAACCATGAATGCTTCAATTCATGTTTTTTTTTTTACATGATGCTTGAATTCATTATTTAAAAGCTTTTCACTAATTAAGTTACATAATAAATGCAATTTTCATTTTTAATCACATAAAAAGCAAAAGAGTAATTTAGATACATTAACTCATATTTTTAAAATTCATTAAGGGTATAAAAGACTTTAAGAGGGGGGACACCATCTTCCTCCCCCCTTCCCTTATAATAGAGATTTTACACGTATTTTAAGGAAGAAATTTAAGATGATAAACGTTCAAATTAATCAAAATAATTTTAAAACTAGTAACATATAATCCATTCGTATTTATTTCAACTAATTTAACATGCTCGTTTACACTTTACACTTGAATCTTCTCCTGAATATGCGTCCAAAATGGAAAGTTTATGTTGAAAAGAATAAAGTTTGTGGAGTAGTTTATATTGGTTTGATAATAATAATTATTTGTTTGCTTTACAGAGAATAAAGGAAAGAATTAAGCCAAATGCAAAGAAACTCAATTATTGACTTTTGTATACTTGAGAGAAGCATTTTGATTGTATAATCACTTTTTTAGAATTATTAGGTGGTGTTTGGTACTTTGGTAGACATGAATTGGAGGTAGGAACGAATGAGAATAAGGTAGACGGAATTGGAGGTAGGAATTAGGAACGAATGAGAATTTTATTCTCATTTAGGTTAATTTTCACGTTCGTTCGTTGTGTTGGAATGAGATTAAATTAAGGAAGTGGAATGAGATTAAATTAGGGAAGGAGAATGAGAATAAAAGGGATAAATTTCCATCCATTTATTAACAATAGATGAATTTTTAAAAAAAATTCCAAGTATGTGAGACTTTTTGATAATTAAAATGGACAAAATATAATTTATTTTTAGATTTATTCCCAAACTTATGTCAAACAGGAGCGAGATTGAGAAAATTTTATGAATTCTCATATTTCAATTCTCATTTTCACCTGTCAAACGTCCTGTTAAGTCTAAATGTAACGATCCAACATAGATCTAATATGATTTACTATTACTTAGACATGTTAGAATGTGGTAACAGCATATCGAATCGAATTTTGCAATTCGTCCCATTTTAGCTACTAACCTGCTACGAGTACATATATACATGTCATGCATGGATTATTATTTCATTTTTATACTCCCTTCGTATCAAAATTACGTAACGAATTAACATAAGTAGAGAGAAAAAAAGTCAAATCGTTGCAATATTTTAATACGTAAAAGTGTACTTAAGATGCAATACGATAGTTAGTGATTTTATTTGGTGATAGTGAAAACACGTGAAAAGAAGAGCCCCGTAAAATAACAAAGTTGTATTGCTCCAACATCAAGAAGGCCCACCAATAAAGTGTCAATGATATGATAGTGAGAGATTACTTAAGTGGTTCAAGTTTTTCTCTCGATTTTCAGAAGATCCTAGAATCGATTTTTATCCCCGTTCTTGTGACTCTCTTAGCACAAAAAAAAAAAAAAGTTTCCAATGATATGGTCGGAGTTCGATGCATGTAATCATATCTCACATAGTGCCTTCTTGCGGTATTATTCCTCAGCGCACAAAGTAAAAAAGTGACGGCCATTGGCACATGACCGGACCGACACGAGGACTAGCTTGACATTCATGATATAAGCTGAGGCTACAACACAATATTGGTGGGCTGAGTTGTACAGAAGCACATCACACGACATTGCGTTCATGCCTTAGTATGTCCCTTATAATCGTGGCTCCATAGGCTTAGCATGTGCATGGATTGTCCCGAACTCCCGATAGAGCTGTGCCCACTTTTAGGAAGTACCCATGCATGGCCCACATCTAAATATAAAAAAATTATATGGTATCAGCATGTCCGGCTTCAATTATCGTCTCCGTCGAAACGAAAAACTTTCAACAGTACAGTTTTCTTTTTAGGTTATAATAAAAACTTTCAATAATTGTACAACTATCCTTACTTGATAACTTTTTAATAGCAAAATGATCATATTACCCCTTTTAAACTTTCTAATCTAAATTTAATCTACAAACTTATCTTGGAAAGGACCACAACTTTTTAGTCTCTTTTTTTACTTTTTTTTCCCCTTTTTTTAAAGGGACCACAACATTAAATTTTACACTAATTATTCATTAACTTCATTTGAAATCTTAGGAACCTTAATACATTTGCTGAAAGTTTTTTCATTACATGGTGAGTACGTACTATCTGTGGTTAAAATTTAGTTGTCCATCCCTTCACATGTGTGAGCCTGGGTACGAAGGTGGGTATGGCGATCGAGATTGCAAACAGTGATTCTTTTTTTTTCACGAAATAAAATAATTGCTCATTACAAACTTAGTGGATTATCCCATACATGCATACATGCAAATGATAAAGGCACACCAAGCACACCACTCACATAAGTGTGCCTTTATCATCTCCTATGCATACATCATGTCAATTTCTTATTAGAGTAGTACATTATAAGAGATTTTAATAAGTGTTACATAATTGTGAAGTTATTCATTGACAACAATAATGCTTTCTTGATTACAAGAGCTCGACAATATTATCAAATGCAGCACGCAATTGGCCTCGTGCTAAACAAGTTGAGTAGAAAATTGTACTATATTACAAGACGAAACTGTGTTCGTTGCTGAAGTAAGTATTTGATAGAGTATATAACATATTGTAGGTGAAAGAGTCCATTATTTCGCGGTTTTTTCAAATCAAACTTAATCTGAGGAAGAGTCCTACCAATCTTCATAACCCAGTCCCTTAGACTCTCAACAAGCTTAAAGTAAAGTGGGATATACGATAAAATGAAGATACAAACGGGGAAGAATGCAACGACGTAAATTCCAATTTTAGTCCACCTCTCTTTGTTGTTTATCATAAGAATGATGGTGGCCGCGAAAGCCACCATCATCATAGAAACCGATAAGAAGAGGAGGGTGAAGCCCAGCAACAACTTTTCAGGGAGAGATCGTCGAAACTCTTTCATTTGAAGAGATTAGGTAAGTATAGCAAGCAAGGAATATAACGACAGCCGTCAAGGCGAACCCAAGGGAGAGTACATCCGCCACTGTGAACACTAAGAAGAGAGGTTTCGAAAGGAGAAGAGGGTACCCCGTATGTGAATTCGGACCGCCTGGAATAGTGTAGGCAGCAGCAAATGCAACCTGTGGCTACTAGTACAATCAACTACAGTGCAGTGTTCGCATATGGGTTGCAACAAACAAGTATTTTTGTGAAATATAAAATATTAGTTTTTTTTTTTTTATTTTTTTAAGTCGAGGAAGATGGACATTGTATGTAAGAAGAAAATAAAATGGATTTTATAGATGCATTGGACGTTACCATGGAAATTAACATGGATCATCTTCACTTATATATACTTCCCCTCTTAAAAAAAACGCTTTAATTTTTTATACGGAAATTTCAAAATAAATGCATCACTATACTTTCTTTCCTTTTTTTTTGGATGAAGACCACAATTATTAAAAAACTATTTTTCTCTCTTTTATGTAGGGACCACAATTAAAATACTCGTTTTTTAACACATTATTTATTAAAGATATATATATTCATACATTTTTTTATTGATAAATGAGAAGTAATATATGTTATAGGACCAAAATTTAACAAGCGCCCCAAGGCGTTAGTGTAAAATAATAAAAAAAAAATTCTAAAAAAATCTAAGTTAACCATAAAAATTAAAAACAATCTAAATAAATATTAAATGGAAAAAGAGTTATGTTATCAATCATTAGTGCAATACTAAATAAAATTAGAAATTATATATGAATATAATCAGATAGAATATTAGTAGTCATATTAGTTGCGAGAATAATTGACTATGGTCAATCGATGAGCCTAGATACAACTTAATATTAACTTAATCTTAGGAAGTCACACATAAAAGGACGATATTGGACTAGAAATGAAAAAGGGACAATAGTTGAGATTATGGGATAGATTAGTATATTGGATATACTATATAGGGTGAACTGATGATTTCAGTTGTTCAGTTTTATAGAAACCTAAATCATATTCTATTATATAAGCCAAGGGGGAGCACTGGTGTCCCCTAGGCAATGGCTGATTTGCCCCTTGTTAAATATAAACTAATCTATTTAAAAATCCATTAATTAAGTAATTCACTTCCTATTAAAATTTTCAAATAAAGGAAGGTTTTACATTTACCCCATAAAAACTACTACTAAAAGTTCAAACATTTATGGTTAAAAAAGTTATGATTTTAAAAAAATAAATTTACAAGAATTACAATTCAAAGAACGTCAAATTTAAAAAAAATAATTATTTTTTGCAAGTTCAGCGTGCACTAAAAAACTAGTTCTCTCTAAGCACTTTCTCCCTAAAAAGTAAGAGAGTGATATTGATCTTCTCTTTAGTACTAGCATACGTGGGATTCCAATGTTGTACTCGTGGATTGAATAGAGAAGTAACAATTGAGGTTCTAGATCTCCGTTTCGTTGTAGTGTTGCAGTCATCAAAGGGAACATACGCATCAAAGTTGTAATTCTAAACCTTATTATTTGATACTTATAATTATATGCATGTGATCCTGTTTAGATGTAAGAATATGATTCTTAAATTTCGCTAAGTGCATCTAAATTCTCACAATTAATATGTGAAATTGACATGCATTCCAGCCAAAATTATTACCATTAAAGAAATATATTCGTGCTATTATCTAACACCCTGGAGCTCCATTAGCAAGATCGTACGTTGTTATATGAAAATAAAGTTAGTTCATAGCAATAAGCAAAATTAAGGTAATACGTACTAGAGTAAATGAGTTCTTAAGGAAGGATCCACGCTCAGCCCCGCTTTGAATGCAGTTGGACTGCATGCTAGCAATTGAAGAGTAGTGGCGGAGCACGGGTGGGCAAGGGGGTCTAATGCCCCCCCCCCCCCCCAATCCAAAAAAATAAAATTAAAAAATCACGTATTTTAGCAAAATTAGCGACTGGTTTTAGCAAGCGTTAAAGTCGGTCGCTAAAATATCAAATCGGTCGCTAAAATTAAAAAGTCGGTCGCCTAAAATTTAAAAAGTCGATCGCTTAAAAAGAAGATTGTTCCGAATGTCCGTATTTGAACTTTGCCCCCCCCCCCCCCAATATGTAATCGTCGTCGCGCTCTGTTGAAGAGGAGTCATTTTTTTTATCATCTCATGATTTCGCAAATGTTCCCATAATTTTGGATAAATTTCGGCAATCTAAGCGCCAAATCTGTGCATCATGATTCATGCTAGGCATTTAATTAACACACAACTGCTAGTATCTTCTGATTAACACACAAACTTCAACAATGACGTAAAGTGAATAATGGATTACTATATAGAAAAAGGGCCACTATATGCTTAGTGCCACAATAAATTTATTGTACATCTGATGTAATACAAGGGATCGATGAATTTACTATTGCGCTTAGTAATGCTTGTGGTAGTCTATTCTCAATGAACCATATTAAAATTTTCATGCATACAAGAACTTCTGCAAGCAGTTAATATTGATATACAAAGACTAAAATATAAAGTGAAAACTCACCAAAATTTCTTGTAAGGATGCCATGTGAAGAACGCTGGTTTGATCCTTTCTGATAAACGGTCCGAAATAATCATGAACGAAATCTGATGACGATTTATAATCTCTTTGGCAGGGAAGTTATATGTTTTCGTCTTTGCTATATCGGGTTGCCTGAAAAACAGCAGTTTTTTCCCCAATTGTTTCGCTAAACAGCAATCCAGGTGCCTTTTGCACAACAACTTCTCCGTAACCCTAATTCCCTTTATCGGAGGTGGCGCGTGGTGCAATAAGGTCACGCCACAGTCAATTTTATCGTATTGTTTGTCGCGATGATGAGAGAACCGTCAACCATTTGGGTCATTCAAGAGCTCATTGCCAATTCGCGTCTTTTCATGTATATGGCTTTATGAAGCACTGTATTCTTGTATGGTGCAAGTAAAAAAAGAATCGTCTGTTGCATCCTTGCAAAGCTCCAGGACCTCACATCATCTTTCCCACGCACTAAGGCACGGTACAATTTCGAACTTCGTTCTCCGAGTCAACTCCATCATGTTGTGTCCATGATCGGATTATTGGACCTGAAGGAGCGAGTAGAGTGTGTAGTATATGGGTAGGGTAGTATTAGTATGTAGTGTATGTAGTGGTGCAGGTGTTTCTTTAGGAGATTTATAGTTAGTAAAACACTAGTGGTGCATACTCAAACTCTAATAAACACCTTAGGCTACCTATATATATATATACACACCTGAGACTGAAACATATATACAGTAACTCAATTGGTTAGAACTCTCCTCTGATTTCAAGCGATCTCGAGATTGTATCTCTCATCTCTCGCTTATAACTCTCTAAACACAATAGAAAATTGTACGACAGCTGAAAGATCATTAGCTTATAAATCTTCACGAAATTTCAACGAACCTATACTGTTAACATTATGATGGGCTAATAGTAATAAGATAAGAATGTGAATCATTTGAAAGAAGGAATCAGGACATACATATAAACTTGTAGTCTAATTAAAGTGGATGATAAAGGTGGGAATCGGTAAATATGAATTTAGGTTTTTTTAAGTGGAAAAAATTAACTACGGTAAATGCTCCCAAATGTATTGTCCTATATAAGGTACTTATTTTAAATAAACCTTTTATAAGATAGTTATTTACAATTTAAAATGAACATTTTATAAGTTTTTTTCTAACAATTTGTCTAAATTATTATTTACACATATTTTGTAGTACGTATTTATTTGAAAAGTTCACAATTTACTTATGAGTTTTTTAAAGAAAGTTACGAGGGTGGGGATCATAGTCAACCTTRTGAAATTGAGAGAGAAGCTCTAACCACCGGAATCAACCTTCAGTCTCTACCGATGAGTATTGAAATAATGTAAAATTTCTTCAATGAAAGACTAATAATTAGGGAATAGCACATAGAACTTGGCATCTATGCAAATTGCAAGGGAATTTTTCCCCCTCTAATTTGTATAAGAAGCTATATACCAAAAGTAGTGATAAGAATCTAAGATGTGGAATAATGGATACCTCCTCCAAGGCTCCCATCACGAATTAATTAGATTTGTTCGTTGTCATGCTCACAATTATAGCTACTAAATAGTTCGTTGTTATGTGATCATTTACTCTCTTAGATCTCTTTCTCAAAATACGTAAAAAATAAGTTGTTGCAATCATTTCGATACGAGAGAAGTAACAATATTACACAAGTATTGTATGTGTGAAACCCAGATGATTTGGGAACATAACAAGAGACAAGAGAGAAAAGAGGGTAAATAYAATTTGATGTATTATTGAAATGAATCTCATAAGTTATTACAATAGAAGGATTAGCTATTTATACTTGGGTGTAAAACCCTTATTACAAAAGAATGATCTAGAATAATGTCTAACTAACTCTAACTAACCAAAATAGGTTGTTAGGAAAAACTGTAACACAATTCCATGCATGATCATGATACATGACATGCATGGTACATAGTGTAATATCCCCCCTCAAGATTGACTTGGTCGAGAATGAACAAGTCCAATCTTGGAACATAGAAAATGGTGCTGGTCAGCTCCAAGGGGCTTGGTCATGTTATCAGCCAGCTGCAAAGTGCTAGAAACATGAGACAAAGCAAGTAAGCCACTGTCAATATGATCCCTGATGTAGTGACAGTCTAACTTAAGATGCTTAGTCCTCTCCAAGAACACTTCATTCTTAGCAATATATTGGGCAGATTTGTTGTCACAAAAAAGAGAAATAGGCAGAGGAATCTTGACATACAAGTCCTGTAGCAATCCTTCTAACCAGACCAATTCACTAGAAGTATGGCTCATTGATRTGTATTCAGCTWCTGTGGAACTTTTAGATGTAACCTTTTGTTTTTTGGTTTTCCAAGAAATGAGGGAATTTCCTAAGAAAACACAAAAACCTGTAAGAGACTTTCCTGAATAAGCACAGGTTCCCCAATCTGCATCACTATATGCAACTAAATTGTTGGAATTGCTTGAGCTATAAAAAAAGACCTATATTGATTGAGCCTTTGAGGTACTTCAAAACATGCAAAGCTGCAGCAAAATGGGGAGCTCTGGGAGCACTTAGGAATTGACTTAGCTGTTGAACAACATAAGAGATGTCAGGCCTAGTCATGTTTAAATAGAGTAACTTCCCAATTAACCTTCTATAAACCTCCTGTTCTTCCAACAAAGCACCATCTATTGTGCT
>SNQN01014447.1:0-10545 GCA_008642245.1 Bassia scoparia | reverse complement strand
TATACGACCGCGGCTGTAATAATCAGGCTATTCGTGGCTTGAGCCACAGAATCCCGCACGTGGTGCGGTTGGGGTAGTGTTGTCAGATGAGGGAGTTCGCCACCTGACCTAGAAAAGTTTTCACGGAGACGCCGAACGTTTGTCAAATCAATGGCCCCACGTCCAACAAGTAACCAGTCGTGGGTGGACATGGTACGAATCAATCTGTAACCCAATTCGCCCGCATGTAGCCGCCTCTATCGGTCTCATTGCCAATTCCATTAATCCGATTTATTGGATGCACACAACTTACATATTTAGGCACCTTAGGAGCGTTTCTAACCCTAAAATTACTACAAAGCGTTTTACTATTATGCACAAGCGACTCACTAACCTAGAATTGTATACACTTTGTATTATCATGTTAAAAAACGGTGCCTAAAGGGTTGTCCATAGTTAATTCTGATTTAAAGTGACACAGAATTCCGGTCTTTGTTAGCAAAAACATATACAAAATTATACAAAACAATGACAATATGCAATAGATGAAGTGCATAAAATTCAGAGTATATGCAAATCACTCTTACCCTAAATCTGCAAGAAAACAAAAAGTCAGTTTGTAAACGCAATGAAACGAATCCTTTGCCTTGAATCGCTACATGAAAACAAAGAAAACGATTGTTAGTCCTTGATAAAACGCAAGCCAATGGATCTTTCGCCTCGAATTGCTATACAAGAATAAAGAATTGTTAGTAATACAAGGGATGATAATAATGAAACGAAATGAAAAGAATAGAAAACGAACAATGAAAACAATAAACGTTAAAAAACCTACATATTTAATGAACGATTTAAAAGTGAGTTTCTACATTGCTTATTATATTAAAACTATAACAATGGTTATCAATAATTAAAGAAAGTAGAGAGTTATTGTGAGTAATCTCAGAAATCAACCTGTTATCGCTTATTGATTCGACGAAGAATCGATGCTTTGAACTAAAACGAAATATAATGTGTTTTGAGTGTTAGAGAGAGAGAGAGAGGAGATGCGTAGGAAGCATATGAAGTGTTGTATCGGACTGAGCAGCAAGGGTATTATAGGCACGAGGCAAGTTTTGGAGCAAAGAAAACACGCCGGATAATACGTGCAAATGAGGCTATATACGCTGCTTCCTGCGTATATACGCTCATTTGCAGCGTATATACGCTGCATGCTTCCATGAGTTTTGGCAAGTTTGTACTGTATGAGCTGAGCGTTATAGTCCTGTGAGGTATATACGCTCCTGCAGAGCGTATATATCGTACATCATTTGCGATATACGCTCAATGGTTTCGTATATATTTTCCAAAAACCTCGAAAATTTTGATTTCCTCCGATTTTATTCGTGATTTCCCTTGATCGACGCATCCAGACAGCCGACTAGCCCCTTGGCTCTTGTTCCAAGCAGAGTATCTAGATGATGTTCTAGAAGGTTCACGTATTCCGAGTAATTTCTTTTCTATTATCTGCGTTTTTATTTCTGGTATTAAACATTGCAACAATTCATAGAAATCATAAAAAATCAGAAAAATAATTTAAAATACTGGCGGATTTCAGAAAAATGTGACGGACATGATGAACATCAAAAAGCATGGAGATCGCCTTTTGAAAACTTTGAAAAACCTTTGAAAAAAAACGAGGAAGAAGAATATTTGCCTTGCCATTGACACCTTCTCTAATATTTCGAGTCACGTCGCGTGTATTCCAACTTTTGTGAATTCAAGCATCTTTCTGATTCGAAACAAAGCAAGACGCGGTATGTTTCATCACGGATTTACTCATTGGTGAGACACATGTTCAGGTGTCTACAGAAGCCCCACTTTGACTGAGTCTGAAGAGACGATAGTCTCGTAAGACGAAAGATCAAAGATATCGATTCGGGACGCGAGAGCAACTCAACGCTTCGCTGCGACCCTGAGTACCTTTTACGCCGGACTGGAGTACCTGCAAAACAAATGTTGAGTTTACTGTTACCGCGCCCATGCGGTGTTGTGCGCCTCGGAAGCGCGCTGATACTCTGGGTGGTTTCTCCTACGGCTGACCTTTGGCTTTTTCGGGAGAGTTTGTGATTTGTGTATGCGGAATTTCGCGGGCGAGGGAGGAAATTCCAAAACCCAGAAATGCGCGGAACTTCTTGAGCGGGAGAAGATTCCAAACCCGAGAGATGCTACGGGAATTTCTGTAGCGGAGAAATTGTCCAAGACCCGAAGAATGGTGCTGGCGGAACTTCTGTTGCGGAGAAGATTCAAAACCCGAAAGATGTGTTGCTTGAGATTTCTGTAGCGGCGAACCAGTAGACCGAAAGATGTTGTGTGCTGGATTTCTGGTTAGCGGGAGAAATCTGACCCGAAAGATGCTATGTCTGGTAGTTCTGTACGGGAGAATCTGACCCGAAGTGTGCATATATGTGGAATTTCTGGTGCGGGAGAAGTTCCAACCGAAAGGTGCAAGAGCTGTTGTGAAGAACCGCCACACTTTGACTGAGTCTAAGAGACGAATATCTCGTAAGACGACAGTCAAGAGTTATATTCGGACGGAGTAATGCAGATTCCGTCGAACGCCTCGTTCCTCGAAAGTTCCCCTACGGCTGACCTTACGGCCTATTTTCGGTATGAATTGGTGTAGATACAGGCGCGTTATAGTCGCGCTATACGCTGAGGGCGCGGCCTACGTCCTACAATAGGATAGAGTTATTACTAAGCTAACCCTTCCCAATTTTCTCGAGGGGTGGCCTGCTTGCCTTTGTCCGAGGGAGGCTGGAGCCGGTGCGATATACCGAGCCTATGGTTGCCTCAAAGGTAAGTAGGTCAATTCTCGAGGCTGAGCCTTTAAACAAACAAGTAATTGGAAATGAAATTGAGGAAAGACTTATTTATTTATTAATGCTTGGATTACAACGAAGTGTCTGTCATTGCAGAGCTAACAAAACACTGCTCAGTCGGGTAACCCGGCGAGGGTATCCTGACTGAGGACAAAGTTGTGAAAGCGCATGCTAATAAAGTAAGAAAATGAGATTAAGTCTTGTTCCTTAGATATAATACCGACGCAAGTTGTCAGCGTTCCATGGACGAGGCAAGGCGTTGCCGTTGGCGTCTGCAAGTCGATAGGTACCAGGCCTGATCATATTCAGCTTACCGAGCATATTTTGCTTATAGGAGATCGACTTTAATAAGGGATTTCCCCGAGTCTCGGGCAACAGGTTAAGGCTGACTTTCTTGGATTCCGTGTTTTGATCATAGTGATAAAAGGTGACCCGAGGGGAAGGGATGCCTACCTCGACTGGGAGTACCGCTTCGCTCCCATAAACCAGGGAAAAGGGTGAGTGTCCTGTGGCTTCCTTGGGAGTGGTCCAAGCCGACCACAGGACCCCGGGTAGTTCATCGACCCAGGTACCTTTCGATCCCTCCAATTTTGTCTTAATGCCCCGAAGGATGATTTTGTTTGCAGCTTCTGCTTGACCATTCGCTTGGGGTCTGTCAACTGAGGTAGCCCTGATATTAATTCCGAATCTATCGTAATAATCCTTTATTGCTTGACTGACGAACTGGCTTCCGTTATCAGTTACTAACACCCTTGGTATGCCGAACTTGGTTATTATGTTTCTCCAGATGAACTGCTGCACTTGTTTCTCGGTGATCGTAGCTAACGGCTCAGCTTCCACCCACTTGGTGAAATAATCAACGGATACAATGAGGAATTTCCGTTGTCCCGAGGCCTGAGGGAAAGGCCCCGAAAGGTCCATGCCCCATTTGTCGAAGGGCAAGGTCGGTAAAATGGTCGAGAGCTGATTTGCTGGGCGTTGAGGGACTGAGTCATTCTTTTGGCATTTTTCACATTTTTGTACCAAGTCCTGGGTCTCTTATTTGAGTGTGGGGCACTAATATCCTGCCCGAAGCACCTTTCCCGCTATTTTCCGAGCCCCTTGGTGGCTACCGCATGCGCCTTCATGAATCTCCCAAAGGATGTAATCGCCTTCATCTGGTGTTACGTACCCAAGCAAGGGTTGAGTGTAGGACTTTTTGTAAAGTCGTCCTTCATGCCACTCAAACCACCAAGACTGAGTCCGGACCCTTTCTGCCTGTTTTGGGTCCTCGGGTAGTTGCTCATCCCGTAGATACCTGATTATTTGATCCATCCAGGTATCCCCTCTATCCAGGACCATAGTGGAAGCCTGAGCATTGATATWGGGCTCTTTCAACACTTCCTAGGTGATGGTCCTAGGTTCGAGAGACTCGGCTGAGCTGGCGAGCCGTGACAATGCGTCTGCTTGATTGTTTTCTGATCGAGGTATGTGATGAATGGAGAAGTTTTTGAATTTTTGGGAAAGTTCTCGTACCTTGTTTAAGTACATTGTCATGCCATCTTCTTTGGCCTCGAACTCTCTTGTGACCTGTCCCACGATTAGCTGTGAGTCTGACTTCATTGTCAAAGAATTAGCCCCAGCAGCTAGACACATTTGCATTCCGAGGATGACTACTTCATATTCGATTTCATTGTTTGAAGYTGAGAATCCGAACTTGACGGCATAATCCAACTTATCTCCGTTGTCGCTTTTAATCAGAATGCCTTCTCCATTGCCATCCTTGGTAGCTGATCCATCGACGTACACCTCCCAACCCTCGATTTCAGTTACCGGGGTGGGTCTGTTCGTGCATTCGACGATGAAATCAGCCAGTGTCTGGGCCTTGATAGCTCGCCGAGGTTCGTATTCCAACCCGTAGTCTGCGAGCTGATCCGACCATTAGGTCATTCTCATCGAATGATTTCTTCCCTCGAGGACCTTCCTGATTGGTTGTCCGGTGAGGACCTTGATAGGATGGGCATGGAAATACGACTTGAGCTTTCGACTGGCAACGACCAGGGCGTACACCATTTTCTCGATTTCTGAATACCGAGACTCAACTCCCCTATAAGCGTGGCTCACAAAGTATACCGGGCGTTGAGCTTTATCTCGTTCAGAGACTAGGACTGCGCTCAACGCATATTCTGAGATGGCTAAGTACAAATAGAGTGTTTCCCTTGGTAAGGGGGAAACGAGCTTCGGTAGGCTGGACAAATGCTGCTTGAGTTGCTGAAAGGCTGTTTCTGCCTCTCCATCCCAACTGAATGAGGGTCTCTTCAATGTTTTGAAGAAAGCTAAACTCTTGTCCGCTAATCGGGATAAAAACTGACCCAAGGCAACCATGCAACTAGTGAGCCTTTGTACTTCTTTGACCGACCTTGGGGACTCCATGTTGATGATAGCTTGAATTTTATCGGGGTTGGCCTTGATGCCCCTCTCGTCGACTAGAAAGCCGAGGAACTTTCCTCCCTGAACCCCGAACACACACTTCTTTGGGTTGAGCTTCATGTTATATTTTCTGAGGGCCGAGAAGGCCTGCTTGAGGTCTGAGACATGGTCCTCGACTTTCTTGCTTTTCACAATCATATCRTCCACGTATATCTTGACGTTCTTCCCGGTCTGCGCGTCGAAGATTTTGTCCACCAAGCGTTGGAAGGTTGCTCCAGCATTCTTTAACCCGAAGGGCATAACCTTGTAGCAATATACACCTTGTTTCAAGATAAAGGTCGTATGAGGCTAATCCTCCTCCGCCATCGGGATTTGATGAAAATCTGTGTTGGCATCCATGAAACTGAACAAGGCGTGATCAGCTCTAGAGTCGACCAAGGTGTCGATCTTGGGCAAAGGGTAATCGTCCTTCGGGCAACCCTTCTTGAGGTCAGTGAAGTCAACACACATGCGCCACGTGCCATTTGGCTTCTTAACCAGGTCAACATTGGCAAACCAATCCGAGTATTGACATTCTCAAATGAAGCCGGCTTCCAATAACATTTTAATTTCTGATGGTGCTGCGTCGCACCTCTATTGCCCCTAATGTCTAGGCTTTTGTTTAACTGGCCTGATCCCTTTGCGAATGCTGAGCTTGTGTACCATCACAGAGGGAGCTATCCCAGGCATTTCGGTTGCCTCAAATGCGAAGACATCACGAAATTCCTATAGTATGTTGATGATCTGACCTCGGAGGACTGGTTCTAGTGAYTTCCCCATCTGAACTGTATGATCGGGGGACTGGTCGATTTGAACTTCTTCATGTGCTTCACTGGGCTGAGGGCGGTTATAACGCTTTGGATTATCACTGAGGCACATTCCAGTCCGCCTAGGACATCTGGCTGAGGGGGGTCCTTCCTCTTGTGATTAGGCGCCGAGGTCTCTTCCTTCGGCTCAGCATGCCGAAGGCTGTTCACGTAGCATTCCCTCGCTGAGCGCTGATTGCCATATAACTTGCCCTGTGCCCCTGAATCTGTCTCGTACTCTAAAAGAAGTTGATAGGTAGAGATGGATGCCTTTATCTTGTTGAGGATGGGTCGTCCGAGGATGATATTGTAAAGGAAGTCCATATCAACCACTGTGAAGTACACCTTGGCTGACCGAGCCAGGTCCTTCTCCCTGTCCAGACAGGCAGCTTGATGATACCCTCGGGATATGTCCTCTTACCTCCAAAGCCGACCAAGGGGTGTTCCGAAGCGATCAAGTCATCCTTAGAATATTTCAGTGTCTGAAGGCAGTCCCAAGTGATGATGTCCAAGGAGCTTCTACTGTCTATTAGTACTCGCTTGACCCGAGCATTCGACACCTTAACTTCGACCATCAGTGGGTTGTCATGAGGCACAGCAATAGGCTTGGCTGAGTCACTATCAAATATCATTTTGGGGCACTTAGGAATTGTCTCCTCCCGACTTTTAATACCTGATGAGTGAGGTCTTCCAAATGACGTTTCCTGCCTCGGCTGCTTGGGCCACCCGAGGCATGTCCTCCCGCAATGACATTGACAATGTGCATAGTTTCATTGCTTACCTAAGGCTGAGCTTCGTTTCTTCGGATGTGATTCTGATGTTTGGTGTCCTTTTTCCTAAGATACCGATTCAACTTCCCTTCATTGGCCAGTTGATCCAACGCCTTTTTCAGCTCTCGGTAATCTCGCGTGGTGTGACACACTCCCGATGGTATTCACACCACAGATTCTTGTTTCGCCGATTGGGCGTTGTCCTGATGGGTTCTAGCTTGGGCAGCATGTCCAGAGGCTTGATATCAAGAAATATATCCCTGCGATTGGTATTGTACCAAGGGTCGTCACCTCCGTCCTGGAGCTTTGGCTTCTTGGTCTGATTGTGATCACCCCTGTTATCACCTGCCTTTCGCTTTCCTTCGGCTGAGGGTTGGTCATCATGCATGTTATTAATTTCTTAGGCTTGAATATACTTCTGAGCCAATGCCAGAGCCTCTGAGTACTTGGTAATGCCCTCGATGACCAGGTCCTGCTTAAACCGGCTAGGTTTGAGGCCTGACATGAGGGCTAAAAAGGCAACATTGTCTTCCAGATTCGAAATGCCCAGAGATTCGGCATTGAATCGCTTGATGTAACTAGACAGTCCCTCAGTTTTGCCTTGTTTCAAACTCATTAAATGCAAACTAGTTTTCTTATGTCGTTTACCAGCAATAAATTGCTGCTTGAACAATGCTTCTAAGATAGTAAAATTGGTAATGCATCCAGATGGCAATTCAATAAACCAAGTGAGAGCAATACCTTTAAGTGTGGTTGGAAAGAACCGACACCATGACGCCTCACATCCTGTCTGGACAGCCATTTGAGTCTTGAAGGCTGCCATGTGATCTTCGGGGTCAGTGGTCCCATCAAAGGTCTCGATTGTTGGCACCTTCACCTTCTTCGGATCTTCTATATCCATAATCTCCCTGCCGAAAGGGGTTCTGTGGACGAGGGTCTGCATCGGCTGTCGAGCCCGAGCTCCCTCTCCTGTCTGTCTGACTAACTGAGAGCGAGAACTGTCCGCATGACCGCCCGACCTTGATGACTAATGCCTGGGTGACCGACTAGTAGCCTCATGCTAGGACCAGCTAGGTCGAGCAGAGGGTCGGCTCGAGTGTCCTCGGCGAGGGGAGGCCCGAGGCGGGGCTTCAGTGGCTACACCTTGGCTTCAGCGATTGTTGATGATGGTGCGAGCGTCCATGCTGTCTCGCCTTCTTTCTTCAATGATGACTTGTGCATCCAGAGGGGGCCTATTGGATCGGCAGACCTGAGAGGCTACATCCCCCCTCCTGGATGGGGCAGGCTGGGCCTCGCCCGGAGCCTCGCGGTGGGAATGTCCCCGCGAGAGTGAATCAAACCTGAAAGGACCTCGACGTAACCTGGACGAGGAGGCAGGCCGGGCACGATGCTGAGGGCGTGGCCCGGTGTTGTGTGCTGGTTGACTGCGTGTGGGCTGAGGGTTGCCCCCATCTGCGGAGCCTTCTCCAGTTGCTTGGTGAGGAGGCTCACCTTCTCGAGTAGAGCATTGAGATCTTGCCTAGTGACCGGGTCAGTCGGCTGAGGGAAACGAATGGGTGAGGGCCGATTGGTCCTCTCTCTCCCCATYGCAGTACCCGAATCACACGGAGCGGATGAAGCAGTGTCCCCTTCCGGGGGATGGCCTCCCCGCGTGCCTGGCTGGTTGACCGCAGGCTGAATATCACGAGCACCATAACGCGTACTGACCATGGCTTGCTTGTCGTCCCCACAGACGGCGCTAATCTGTTCCTGATTAGGGAACTTACAAAGAAAATAATGGAATATTAGGGTGAAAATAATGACTGGGGATGACAGCTGGCACGTACGTGTCTTCCTTCAACGTCCTAAGAATGGACACTAGTCTCCTCCGTCTAACCTGCAAAACAAGCAAAGGTGAGTAACCCGAAGGATATCCGGGAAAAGTGCCTCCGATGCTTAAGTCAGCAAGGAGACCTAACTTAAGGTCGAGCAAGCAAGATATAGGCACTAGACTGTACTCGGTGGGTTCAGAATTAGATACCTAGAGTGGGCTCACCAACTCCCTTTTTATRGGGTTTGGTGAGGTTGACCTTGGTGAGTTTCYCAATGTGGGACAGACATTGCAATTGAATGATGTGGGACAAAAGTACTGCATGTGTCAGATTTCACCATTTGACACTGCATAAGCCTACCCCACAAGGGTGCCTTTGTCACGTGAGTAGGTGGGTCCGACATGTTTTACTAATGGTCAGGTGGGACCCACCAGATGCCACGTGGCGCCTGGTAACTGGGTAGGGATAAGTTGAATTAAAGTTGTGTTCGAAATCAACCTTCATTAACTGTCACGTGCTAGTTCCATTTCATGGCTTCTAGATGGCGTTTAATGCTTGTTAGTATGTGTAGACACCTGAAAATGTGTCTCCCCAAATGAGTAATCCGTGATGAAACATACCGTGTCTCGCGTTTGTTTCGACTCAGAAAAGATGCTTTGAACTCACGAAAGTTAGAAATACGTGAGGTCGTACTCGGAATTATTGAGCAAAGGTCACTTACAAGGCAAACATGTTTTCTTTCGGTTTTCTCGATAAACTCAAAGGTTTTCAAAGGTTTTCAAACGAGTTACACTGGCGATTCTCGTGCTTTTTGTGTTCCATCATGTGCGTCACATTTTTCTGAATCCGCCAATTATTTTAAATTTTTTCTATTTTCTATGATTTCTATGAATTTTGCAATGTTAAATAACGAAAACCAGAATACGCAAGAAAATACTGTGAATAATAGAAAATACTCCGGAAACGTGGAACCTTCTAGAACATTCTAGAATCCTTGTTGAGAGACAAGGGGCTAGGTGCGTCGAATCAAGGGAATCACGAAATAAAATCGGAGGAAATCGAAATATTTCGAGGTTTGTTGGAAAGAATATACGAAATCGTTGAGCGTATACAGCAGAAGCTGAGCGTTATACGCTCAACAGACGATATACGCTCCTCAACCACGTATATACGCTCAACTCATTGCCAAAAATTTATGGAAGCATGAAGCGTATATACGCTCAGTGAGCGAATACGCTTCCCCAACGCCCCAATAATATATCAGCCTCATTCACTGACGTATATACGCAGCTTTTTGCTCTCGTTTTGCCTCGTGCCTATAAATACGCTCTGCCTTGCTCATTCCGGACACGACTTCATACAACCCTATCAACGCACAATCACGACTCTCTCACCTTCACTGACACAACTTCATACACTTCACAAGTCACGAACACATCCATACACTCTCAAAACACCTCAAAACACATTCGTTTCAATTCAAGCATCGATTCTGTTCGAATCAACAACGCAAATAAGGTATAAATCTGAGATTACTCACCAAAAACCTTTCTTCACTCTTTTTCAATTCCATTGTCACTTTTAATTTGATTACCATCATTTTGAGTTTTAATTCAATTAAAGCATGTAGAACTCACTTGTTAATCGTTTCATGTAAATATGTAGGATTTTATTCATTTTCCGATTGTTTCCATGGTTTTGGCTTTTCTTTATATTCATATTATATTTGTCAATACTAACGCGTTTGTTCTGTCAATTAGCAATTCAATCGAAAGACGATTCCCTTGAGTGTTTATTCTTATTCTAACGATTTATGTTGCTACAGAAGGTGAGAAGGACCAAGTCATTACAATATTATGCACTTAGCTAA
>SNQN01014445.1:0-10548 GCA_008642245.1 Bassia scoparia | reverse complement strand
CCGATGCTGAAAGGGGGTTCAGTGCTAGATATGATGAGTTGATTAATATGACGAAAAAGTCTCTCCGCTTTGCATAATGTGCATGTGTATCAACAAGGGTGTTAAACCAGGAAATATTAACGAAGGAGATTTGGTCTTAAAAGTGTTGTACAAAAATGTCTTAGAACCTCGTGGAAAAATTCGTCCAAATTGGGTTGGGCCCTACATCGATAAGAAAATCCTATCCRGAGGTGCAATACAATTGCAAGACATGAACGGTGATGAATTTGCAAGTCTCATCAATCTAGACCAACTCAARAAGTACTACATCTAATCAAGAAAAACATGACAAAAATCTAGACTTGTAACATGTAATAATGAACTACGAGAGGCCTGATTCCATATTGGATACGTAGGCAACTTCTTTGAAGTGCGGCCSTTTTAATAATATTTTCCTCATTTTCCACACTTTACTTATAAGTGTTGTAAATGTTAATGAAAATAAAGGTTGGAATTATTTGCAAAATTGTAAATGGTTATAAATAAATTATATAAATATTTATATAGCGAGTAAAATTTAACTCTTATTCAAAGTTTAACAAATGAGTTCACATAAAAATAAAATGCGGGAAATTTAACTTATAATTTATTAACTTATAACTTATAATTAAGGCAGGGAATTAAAGAAGTCAATCCTTCTTTTCCTTCTCCATCTCGCTTGAAGCCTTTTCATTCTCCTTTTCTTTCTCCACACCACTMGTGCTAGSCACATTTTCCTTCGCGTCAGCCCTCTTCCATACTTTCTTAGGCATAGTCTTTCGTCGAATGGGTGTCTTAGATTTCTTTGGAGCTTCCGCGTAAAGTGGGCCTAATCGACTTCAAACAGGTGCCGTTCGCGGTCCTAGTTTGTCCTTGACTGAATTAGCATTGATTTTCTCTGAACGTTTAGGGTTAGGCTCAGCAGTAGTGTCGACTTCCAAAGGTCATTGTCTATTCAAGTCATTCCTCTTYGCAGCTCTATAATTAGCACAAGCCGTCGCATTAGATGATGTCATCTATTTCTTGTAGAAACGAGAGGTCGTTGCKTCACGTTCATCTAAGTCTAGAACTTCAAATTTAGGTTGAACAATCCAAAAATYGTCCCATCTTTACAAGGATCAACCCAAAACAGTTCGATTAGCGGGCCTATGAGTGTCACAGTCAGGAATTACTTGCTTTCTACCATACTTTTCCTACGTGGCAGGCTGACTGGATATCTAACTCCTATTTTTCCTGCAATTCAAGGGCCTAAAATACAACTATACACCTGTATGCAAACTCATACGCACAGACAAATGCGACCACTACAACATCGCCAAACAAGTCTCCTAGTGATAACTGGATCACAAAAGCACGAAGCTTCGTTTGATTCATAAAACAAAAAAAGTCTATCTTTTTCGTCTTTTCTTTTTAGGGAAAGAGTCGATACCTCCAAGATAGTACAAAAGTCATTGAATCACAAAGTCGTTGAGTCACAAAAGTTCATGCATACATGCATACATACATACATACATACGTGCATACGTGCATACACTGCAATGGCATACATGCATACATGCATACATACCTACATACCTACATACATACATACATACACTACATACAATACATACATACATACATACATACATACATACCATACATACATACATACATACATACATACAATACATACATACATACATACATACATACATACATACATACATACATTACATACATACATACATACCATACATACATACATACATACATACATACATACATACATACATACTACATACCTACATACCATACATACCTACATACATAATACATACATACATACATACATACATACATACATACATACATACATACTACATACATACATACATACATACATACATACATACATACATACAGTAACATACATACATACATACATAGCATGATGCATGCATACATGCATACATGCATACTATGCATACATACATACATACTAGCATTACTACATACATTAACATAATACATACATACATACATACATACATATACATACATACACTACATCATACATACATACATACTACATACATACATACATACATACATACATACATAATACATACATCATACCATACATTACATACATACATAACATACATACATACATACTTACATACATACATACATAACATATTCATACATACATACATACATACATACTACATACATACATACATAATACATACTACCATAACATACATACATACATACATACCATACATACATACATACTACATACATACATACATACCTACATACATACATACCTAACCATACATACCATACATACATACTACATACATACAATACATACATACATACATACCTACCACTTAACCTACCTACCTAATAACATACATACCATACATACATAACTCACAAAGAACACCAAAGCACAATTGTAGTTAATCAAGCGAACTCACAGAAACTAATTCACAGAATTCACAAGGTTTTCTTGAATAACCAAGAGAGAAAATTTTTAACGAAAGAATAAACTGATCTTCATTAAATAATATTCAGATTCCTATTTATAACAACAAATAACATCTAAAAACTAAACTAAGTATTTTAGGAAAGACTTATAATCTTATCCAGAAAATATCCAAACTAATTATATCCTAATAATATCCAATTATATCTAAACTAAATATATCCTAACTAATCAGAATAATATTGTAATCCCCTTGTAATTTTCGGATATTATACTTATATTCTTATAAATATAAAAACAATTAATTTTATAAACCATGTATTTTATTTGAATTCTATTTATTATCTTCATTTTTCGCTTACGATATATTTATGATATCTATTTTACTTAGATTATATTTTATTTTATCAAATAAATATCTAAGAATTAATCTAGCCCTAAAACCTAGATAATTAGAGGGTTTATTCTTCCTTATTCATACTTCACGCCACTTCAACACAATCAGTTTGTTTTTCAAAAAAAAAATTAAAAAAAAGAGAGAAGAGGAGAACACGAGACAAAAGAAAAATGAGAGGAGAGATCGAAGAAGTTGCGCTGCCACTGCCTTCTGCCACCGCCCTAAGACTCTGCCGCCCTTGCCTTGCGCCACCACTGCTGCCACCTGGCCGCCCTACTGCTGTCGGTCCTCCTCTCTTCCTTTTCCATCTTGCTTTTCTTTTTCTTCTCTTTTCCATTTTTTAAATTCATGTTTAATTGGTTTGTGATGTTACAAACATATAATCAAATTACTTACACAAATAATTTTGAATAGGTGTTAGTATTATTAACTTTTTGATGATTCATTTTGGGATAAAAATTTCAGATTTGTTTAATTATAAAATAAGGCTTTAAATGGGGATTTCATGTTTTAAGGTTAAGGATTAATTAATACTAGTTTGTGTTATATAAAATTGTTGACATTAAAAGTTGAATTTTTATGGCTTTAAGTGAAATTTACAGATTTAAACTTACTAGTGAATTTAGGTTATGATGATCATAAATCATGTTTTTGTATGAAAGAAACATGTTTATGGATTATTATATATGTATACAAGCTTAAACCTTCTCTTTTACAAGTTTAATAAATTTCATATTCTTTTAAATATTTTTAAGTAGTAGTGTTGAGAATATTGATTTTTCACTTCAAAATCAATGACTTAATATATAGTACTACTAGTATAAGCATGTTTTGAATTGTCGAATGTTTTGGATGAAAAGAATTTTCACATTTATTTAAATGAAATTAAAGGCTAAATTCCTTGTTTAAAAGATATATTTTCATGATTTTCAAGCTAGGACTTAGTATAATATTATACTACCAATGGGTTTTGAGGAATAAAGACCGATTTTAATAATTTTGAGGCACATTAAATACTTAGTATTGCTGTAAATTAAATGTCAAGTTGTGTTTGTAGCGCGGGCTACCCGGACGGGGGCTTGGCCTACATCGATGTGTAGTGGTTGTGTTGTGGGCCTGAGCCACATAACCCGCACGTGAGTGCGTGTGGGAGTGTTGTCGAGGTAAGGGGATCGCCAACCGTGCCTATAAAGGTTATCACGGACGCCCGAATACGTTGGTGCCAAAACAATGCCACACAGGTCTGATCCAGTAACCAACTTGTGGGTGTCGGCTAGGACATGGTACGGATTTGAATCTTTGACCCAATCTACCCGCATTGTAGCGGCCTCTACTCAGTCTCATTGTAATTCCATCAAACCACGATATTGGCATGCACGCAACTTTCAGCAATTTCAAAGCCTTATTAGCGCACTAATCCTAAGGTATACTGGCTTGGTTATTTTACACAAAACCAATGACTTCTACAATGGATAAGGCGATCACTTGTGTTAAGTCATCATTAAACAAGGAGTCGCCTAGAAAACAGGTTGTCCATAATTATCTGACTTTATGTGAAAGTGCACTTAAATTCCGTTCTTATTTTAAACAAATATACAAAGCTTGACACAAAAACATAATATACAATATATTATACACATACGCCATCCTTACCTGTCACATGCACAAATCTTAATCAAACAACCCATTTCTTTATTTAAAGTTGTTTATACTTCATCATCTTTTGTCTATGATGGGTTATTACATCACTCATTTCTTTTCCTTCATCTTAAGCATTTCTTGCTTGCTGACATGCTTCCAAAACTATGACCCATCAAAGAACTAAAGGAGGTTTAGTGAGAATAGCATATTGAAATGGCTATCAATTGATGGAGATTGACTCCAAAGTTGTCCTTTTGGTTGATCCGTGTCGCTAAACAATTGCAGTCATTGAACAATCATATGTAGTTAGTAATATTAGAAGGTAACTTGAAAAAGAATAAGCACCCCTTTGTATGATTCTGATCTACTCTCGCTGCATGAAGGCGGTACATAAGGACGAGACCTGAAGATAAATCACTACTGTTCTTAGTGTTAGCATTTGTACGTAGTCAAACCTAATATATTATTAATGACGAAAAAGAGAGATTATGTATGCATTGACTAGCTATATTAATAACAAGACTCAAATATAATGTGAGGAGAACATTTTAAATTCAAAAATATTCCTACGTACCCAGTTTTTACAGTGCTATTAACAAAATAAAAATGAAGTCTGCTAACGGTATAGGTTCTGTTTCTACATTCTTTATCGAATATTTATAACTGAGAAATTACTCTCACCAATAGTTATTATCAAGTAACAAGGAAAGCAAATGGAATTGGATGCTTGTGTGGTGTTGAGTAACTAAGTGTATATACTTGATTTCGCTCGTTGATTTTGATTTCAAAAAGTGAGTGCTAGAAGTCGTATTCGTCAGATATAGATGTTTTTTAGTAGTGAGATAGTGTATATGAGTGTTGAATTGGAGAGAGAGAGTAGTATTGTGAAGCCTTGCTGTAAAAGATCCGGCCACGTTTACAAAGTTAAATAATGTATAACCTGATTAATTATGCATCTTTGACAATCTTTTCATGTGCGCGTTCATATATACTTAATCCTTTTGGTACGATCAGAACGACAGCTGCCTCTGAGTCCCATCTCTATCTAATGTAACAGTCAGACACATAATTCTGCGTGACAAAGAGCGAGTGTGTAGAGTTTGAGTCCTGACGTGTATTAAAGGCAGATCGCGAAAAAACCAAATCTAAAAACACAAATGCGTGATATAAACATATACATATATGACTCCTATTAACATGACTGTCGCGTCACACATATCATTGACGCTTTCTTAGGTAACATTTAAGATTCGACTTAAAATGTAGAAGTTATTGACTATACTGCAAATGCGTTATAGATAACGTCTTACTACACAAAGAGCGCTTAAATTAACGGTATACTCCTGAAAAATATACTGATTATTATTTCCGTTCTGCCCTTAAATAGGTAAAATATGACTTTGCATTCATTATGATTGTTCTTCTACGGCCTGATATGGTGGGTTTCCTTACGATGATAATCTCTGTAAACCACCACTTTTCGCGGAAATTAGAAAATAAGGGTATCTAGGGGAATTTAACTAGGTATACCAAGACACAATTCATAAAGTGACATAAATTGATTTTTCGGTAAATATTTCGTAAGGTCTTACTTGTCTTTCCTAGTTGTTATTTTTATGTTATATACTTTTTTTGTGTAAGTTATTCTGTGATTTTGCTCGTATAAATATTGTAAAATTTCATGTCAACAAAACTAATTAGTAGATAGTGTCAAATTAAAATTCTGAGGGAAAATTCTAAAATATCTAATGAACACTAAATTTACAGTGGTTGAACTCTCAAAATAACTAGACAATGACATGAGGAATGCATAGTTCATGAAATGTGTTGTAGAAGAATTAATGAAAGGGAATCACTACCTGCGAGGCATGTCAAACGCAATGGATGGTTGATATATCCTTTTTAACAAGCAAATATCTAATATTCTCACCGGGATCTAGAGGAACCTAACTAGGTGATGAAAATCTCTAAAATTGATTAACACTAATAATCATAAAGCAAATATACATTAAGAAAATAACTATGATTGCCTCCTTATTTGACTCACTTAACAACCTCCTCATGTATGAATTTCGAAGCATGGTCATTTCACAATTATCTCGTAAGCTTGTCTCCTTTTATACTTGAGTATTTGTCATAACTCGTACTCTCCTTGACGAACTAATTCAATAATCCTTGATCCCTCAACGATATACCTGCTAAATCTGTTAGACTGAACTTTTTTCTTGCCACCGAGGCACATTTCAACTCATTTTGGCGCAGAACGACGTATCAACCAAGATCTTATTACGTGTGTTGTCTACAGTAATTGCCCCTACATTAAGCTCTCTCGGCTGAGAAGTACTGGGCGTGAGAGACGAAGGATGTGCTCAGTAAACGTTCAAATCAAAATATGTTCTCAATTCCATCTACTATGCTGTGATGTTGGGTGCGGTGCTGAAGCGTGTTATCTACTCAAGTACTAACGTTACCTGTGCCACCCTCGATGTTGATGCCTACTTTCTCTTTCGCGCCTCTCTCAGTTTTTTTTTTGTGTGTTGTTGTCTGGTTGTTTTTGAAGTTTTTGCTTATAAAATAAATTTGGAATCTTACTCTGTGAAATTCAGTTCAGCTGATCATCCCTTTTTTATTTTGGCAGAGACCTAAATTCTTTAAGATCAAAACCAACTACCAAGCAGAACTAAATACAGATACACTTCGTGCCCAGAATCTGGAGTTCATGGCCATTTATCAACCAGGTAAACTGTTATTCTTGTTATCCATATCCCATGGAGGCCATGATCGGAAAAATCATGTAAAGTAATGATTCGATAATTTGTCGTTTTTCTCCTGATAGATTATTTATGGTACGCCACTATAATTATTTGTTAATTCTCCTGATGAGAAATCTGGTAAATTAAAGTGTTAGCTCTACTGCTTCATAATAGAATACTAAGAATAGAATTATCAGAAAAATCGTTCTCCTGAGACCTGAATCATTGGAATTTGGTTAGTTGCTAAACAAGTAAATAAATAAGCTTATATATAAAAAAGGAAAGTTAGACATATATACTAGTATATTATATTGAATTGATCTGGAACTTTGCAGGTTTTGAACTGTTTACCTATCACATGCTTCAATATAATGCAAAATGGACTACTTCCTTTCCTTAGTCCTTTACAAGTGACTCAAACGCCTGAACAAATAATAGAACTAAATGGTTAGTTCCTTACCTGTAGCGAGTTAGTACTCCCCCGTTCTTTACTTCATTCTTTCTTTGCTCGTTGCTTTTCCAGTATACATTTCTTTCCCTTGTCTATATGTGCATCTTGTTATCCTTTGGTAGAGTTAATTTGCTATTTCGATGTCGGAAATTACCATAACTGAAGCATTAAGCGGCAATTCTATATGGAGAAGTGTAATTACCCCATACAAACAGAACGAACTTCAGGAATTAAACGAATAGTGATGATGATGTTTTTCAGGGAATTCTAGTGCGGAAGAGTGAATTTCCAAAATCTGACTCGACGAATGAGAAAAAGGAGGATGTGTATGGTTGTAAACTCTCCTTTGGCTAGCGATACAGTGAGTGAATGAAAATTTCCGATATAATAAGTTAGAATGTGACTATGTTAATATGCGTGAAATTTTCATTTATCATTACGATGTAATCAATCTGCAGAGTGAGTATGTATAGCTGGCCAAAGTGTGTAGGGATAGAAATATTCCCATATATCACATCCCTGAAAGCAAGCCCGCCTGTCGTAGTTTACAGAATCTTGTCTCTTGTAATGCTGTGCTCTGGGCGTTTCCTCATGGAGATAACTACAATATTCCATCCGATAAGCCCTTGAAAGAATTGCAAGATATATGACGTCTGTATAATGCGGAGTTCATTATAGTTCCGGGAGTTAGCAATTTCTCGACATATAACCAGCGCGAAGAAAGCATAAGACATGTTGAATGCGTATTTTGCGAATTTGTCTGGTGCGGGAGAAGATGTTCCCAACCCAAAACTATTGATACGGAATTTCTAGTGCGGGAGAAATTCCAAACAGGACCCAGCAAAAAAAAAAAATATGTTTTATGTGCGAGAAATCCTATTTTCCTTACGTGGTGCGGAGCAATTTCAAGATAGACCCGAAAGAGGTTGTGTTTTTGCTTCGAGGAAAGTTCTCGTTTACTTCTCTGCCGGTCGTCGACGTGTGTCACAAAATTTACCGAAAATCCGCAATAAAGAAGCGTGTGTATGGATGGTAATACTGACTTTAATAATAGACGTAAAGAATTTGGAATTTTATGCACCTTGTGAAGAGGCAGAAATTCCTTTCCCTGGGTAGCGTGTTGTCAGTTGTAAGAAGTTGTTAGTGCTAGCAATTACGTTCGTCAATTCGTAATAGGTTACTATACTATTTCGAGTCGGAATTCCTTGTGATTTTGAATAATTCTCTGTTCTCCCCCACCAATTTTGATAAAGTTGCTCGATGCATAAGAATGTTGCGAATAAGCTGATTATGATACCCAATGGTTTGTAATGGCAATTTTTGCCAATTGTACAGTATTGTCTCTCTATTTGTTGAAATGAAGCAATCACCGAGCTGTAGCGAAAGGTGCTGGTTTTGTGCCATATGATTTTTTCCATATAATTTGCTAATATATGTGGCGTCATTTTAGCTCGGACAGGACCGATACACGTATCTTATGATGATGTCATTGCTGGAGATCCTCACAGGTTCTAAAATGAAGAAACTAATATGATAGAGTTGTTATATATTTATGAAGAAACATATTATACCATATTAATGCAAGTCCTAATTATCCGCTCAGGAAATCAATGCATTGACGGCGGACCAAGGAAAATAGGGTATCACAAAAATGTTGAAATAATGTTATTATGTGCATAAATATGTGGGACGAGTGAACTTCGGTCTCAGCCCCCAATTACTCTGCGAGATTCAAAGGCGATCATGCTTGTGTGCATGCATAGTTGAGCCCCTAAACCCGGGGTTTGGGTAATGTCCATTTAGATTAAAAAAGAATATATAAACGAGTATTTTATCCGACCGATTAATCGGTCGGTGGTGTGGAATGGCTTAAATTTGTTGGTTGGTATTGATGGTTGGTTTAGTGGGTGAGCCCCCATGTTACTTGATCCCGACCGATTTAAAGAGGGGCTGGGGCAAATGGTTGATGGTGGTGAAGTAAGGTAAGGCTAGTGAATTTTGTGGAGTCTAATTGGGCTTTTGGCTCTCGAGACCGATTACATTTTTCGGTCGGTAAACCCCTCCATTGACCCTCCAATTTTTGAAGGGAAAATGGGCGGTTATTTAGTTACCTTGATGCACAGAATCTGTATTAAATCGGGGTCTTCGATGGTGATTTTGATTTGCCCAAATCGGTGACTTGAGCTATGGCCGACCGAATTATACGTCCGCATCGGTGGGAGTCAAATGCTGCAAGTTTGCGACACTTGCTTTTTCCTTTCCGAGACGAAGAATAGACTACTGTATGATTGGTGCAGCCATGGCGTAATGGTGAGTCGCATAGGACGAAAAGAGCTGGGAGATCGCGCGCTCCTAAATACAGTCTCCTCGTTCGAAAGACATAGGCTAAGGTTCAAGAAAATAAGTAAATGGGAATTGATAGTCGTTATCCTGAGGCCCTGAGATGATAGTAAGAGTTTCAAGCTTCAGTGTACATCTCGGGTGGTGCACAGTTTTTGGACCTAGGAATAACACTGTAGTCGCTTCATATGGGCGATCTTAACCAAGAATCTCAAACCGAACTGGGGCAGTGGACCTCTTACGACTCGACATAGTTACTATGTTGTATGGGTCGGACCTCGAGAAAGAGGCTTCCCTAGTCGCCTCATCCTTTGGAATCAGACGTCGTAATTCTTGATGATGTTTTGGGTACAACCCCATCCTCGGTTTAGCCGACCACAAATCCAGGCGATAGGGCTTTTGCGGTAGGAATTGTTGCAATGTGCAGGCTGTGTATGTTGAGGGTTGAAAATAGGCCTCTGCTGCCTTG
>SNQN01014444.1:0-10553 GCA_008642245.1 Bassia scoparia | reverse complement strand
GAGATGGACAGTTATGATTTAATCTATGTATATACTTGTAATTCAATCTGTGGTACATTGAAGGTTTAAAGGGGTACGCGTGTCATGTTCATCAACAGTAGGTCAAAGTCTTGTGTACCCCTTTATTACTTATATGTACCCCTTATAATGTATCCACTTATTTTGGTTTTCACGTTTTCATATAACATGTGGTTTTCACTGGATCCTGACACACTCTCTCTCTCTCTCTCTCTCTCTCTATATATATATATATATATATATATATATATATATATATATATATCGTTATTGTTTATGCATGAGACAAGACCAGAAATTGTTGAATCAAAATAAATTCATATTAATCATGCACAAACGGATTTTAAGCACCTTACTAATTATTTGATTAATTTGAAGTGGTCACAACAATTAGGCTAGATAGTGATATGTGCATGATAGATTCTCACTCTTTTAAAAGATTTCTAAGGCTAGAGCGCTTCCTAAGSATAAAATYGCTAAGTTGTTGTGTATTCTATGGATTTRATCGAATGGAATTACAATGAGACCGAGTAGAGGCTACTATATGCGGGCGCATTAGGTCAAACATTCTTTCCGTACCATGTCCCCGAATCCATGAACTGGTTACTGGATCAARTAGTGGGGCTATTAACTTGGCACCAATGTTTCGAGCGTCCRTGATYAACATGTATAGGCACGCTAGTGATTCCCCGCTCGACAACACTACTCTAACTCACTCACGTGCAAGATCCGTGGCTGAAGCCCACAAACGAAATCGACGTAGGATGTAGGCCTGATAAAGGCAGACGCCTACACTTAGACTCTATAAACTKAGCGATTTCATCTAAAGAAAATAACATTGCACAATACCGAAGTTCATCACTCRCATTATTCCACCTTTGTTGATTGCATAAGYAGGAATTCCAGGCTTACCCGTTTCTACCTCAAGACTGGGTGTGTATTCCATGCGATCTTCTCAATYGCATGGCCTACAAGGGAAACAGTGTTGTTGGAGATCAAATAATAAAGAAAAGTGCAAACATATGAAGTTGGAAATGCGACTGCGAAAAATCATAGATTGCGAGGGATTAAAATTAGATTACAAAAGATGAAAGTTAAATTAAATCTAACTTGAAAAATCATTGAGCACTTAATACAAATCATCTTAGTATAAATTCAGAAAATTTGTGTGAAAGATGGATCTACATATTAGGTGTGAAGAGTAGCACTTAGAAAATATGGCTGAAGAAGAAAGGCAAGCTGCGAAGTAAAGCACTTCAATGAGGACGAACTTCTTGGGCTTCATCAGCAGGATCAACAATCTCGATGTGCTCATCATCGTCGTTGTTGCCATCCTCGTCGTTGCTGCTACTGTTGTTGGCCTTGCGAGGAGAACCCTCAAAGGAAGAAGAAGAAGAAGAAGAAGAAGAAGAAGAAGAAGAAGAAGAAGAACATGAACTTGGGTTAGAGCCTATCGAATGCTCAGTGGCCTCGTAGTTATGTTTGAAGTGCTTCTTTGATAAAGGAGGCCTTTGTTTGTCCTCGCTGTTAGGCATACTGTTGATGAGGCGAACGGGCTTTTACCATAATCATTTTTTCCTGAAGCACAGTGAAAAGATATGTCTCTTCGCGCTAGAAAGAGCTGTCCATGCTTCCTTCCATAAGCCTCCTCAGCATCTACTTCGATGCCCTGCGTTCTTTCCTCCTGTCACAATTTCATAAGCTTGGTTTTAATGGGAACGTTCGGCGAGAATCTCTCTCCGCCATTGCAGCATTGTTAATACGAAAACTCTGCAACTCTCTGAATCGCCTTCTCTGCAACTTCCTGGTTTGAACTTGTGCTTGGCAGAAATCAGCAACAATCATGTCCCTACGCAAGTTCTTCTTCTTCTGCCTCTCTCATAACAGCCTTGCGAAGACTCGCTCCTTCTTCTTTTTCTCGCACCAAACCACATTGTAACAAGGCCTCATGCTCTACTACACTTTAGTTTTAGGCCCAAAGGGACTTGCGTAGGCCAGCTCGCACAACACTCCAAGCGATTGCCTATGAGTTAGTGTGCCTCCGCACCATCCCACTTGGATAGCCAGGTTTATGATTAGAGTATGCCGAGGGCTCCTGGTCTATAGCGACTTAAAAAGAAAGAGAAAGCAAAGGGAACATAAGTCAGATATCTCAGAAGAAAATTGAAAGACTCACCGATGACATAGACTTAATAAAATATGTTTCAAAGAAGAGAGATCAATATTTTACATCTGCAAGACCGAGTTCATCGTCCCATTTGCCACGAGACCCCTCCGCATAGCCAGTTAGGTTTATCCTTGTATCTTCCTTACTCGCCACAGTCTGAACCCATCTCAGAGATGTCTTTTCTTCTTGCAAGAACCAAACTTGCGCATAGGAGAACTTGCAGTGCCTCTTCTCATCCGCAAGGGTCACTGCCTCGTGTCCTAGAGTTCACAGCAAGCAAAGGTGCTGTCTTCGCCAACGGAACCTCGTCTAGCATTGGACAAAGTTCTGTTCAACCTTACCAAGGGGTTGGTCTCCTCAGGTCGAGGGGAAGGGAGGAGTAATGAGTGGAGGCTCCACATTTGCAATCCAACAGATTTTTAGTTCTTGAAGTTGATCTGCTCAATACTGTCGACATAGCTGAACTCTGGGCAGACAGCTCTTTCATGCCGCGCTGCGTTGTCCAGTTCTGATCAATTCCTCTTTAGTAGAACAGGCAAGATGGCTCCTAAGCTGCAAAATCTGCGACGGCTCTTATGCCCTAGCATAGCATCACCGCTCCTCTTTGACAATTGATACATAGGATTGTATTGAGTCAGTCCAACCTTTGGATCTGGATACGACAGTGTAAAACAGTGGAGTGCTGCGAAAGGGTTTTCTTTTTGGGGGAAAACACCCCTTTTGGCTTTTTCAATAAGTCAGCTCAGAAGTTGCAAATCACTGGTGGCCGTTTTCTGAACAGGTTCAGGATCAGAGCCCAAGAGAGGTTCAAAAACTGAACCTCCAAAGGGTGAGCCCTAGACACAAAGAAGCTGAAATGTCGAAATAGTGGGAGATGGATATACCTGAAGTTAATGCTTCTTTGCATTAGGTTCAAGACTTTCGTAAGAAGAAGCATGTCGTTTTTCCCTACCAGAGCATGCCTGCGAGGGACCCCCTAAAGAGATGCGATGGGGAAGGGGTGAACTTTACCTTCTCTGGCTCGATGGGATCGTAGCAGCGATCCCATTGCCTTTACTAGAGTTAGTGAGGCTCTTTTAGTCGGCTCACCACCAGAAGATGCTTCTCTTATTATTAAGGTGTCTCCTAACCCATATGTTTTACCCTCGGATTTCGAGGGGTTTCATCTCCTTGCCATGCGATGAGAGTTAAGGATTTTCTTACATCCTCGGGCCATGCAAGGAGGAATTGGGGAAATTTCTCTCTTCACCACATTGATGTTTATGGTTGAGACTTATCTTCCTTGTCGTCGGCCTTCGAGGAAGGCTTGGACGACTTTGCTCTTTATGGGTCGAAACCTCAGTTTTCTTCAAAATGTGCCATAGGCTTCTGAAGACTCTGCAAAGGAAAAAATAGAGTAAGAATCATTGCAGACAATATTCGATGCGAGAGCGCAGCGTCACCAAATTTGTATTTACCTATCAAGAATTGAGTCGCACTTTCGCCATTAGAGCAAATGCTTCATATATAAAAAAAAAGTGACCTTCGATCTTTCAAATCATATCCGAAGAAGATTACTTACCCGGTGTTAAAGCATTCTTTTCATAAAGAGACTTCAAGCGAAGCTCTGCTACGATGGCCTGGTAATCGTTCTTTTGTCATTTTCCCACTTCACAATTCTGGAAGTGCAACACGAACTTGATCTGCGAGGAGAACACTTGTTAGAAAAATTCAAGAAAAAAGCATGCTATCAGAATGAAAAAAACTACCTCTCTTGGCTCTTTTCAATTTTGTGACCCCAGCTAGCACTAGTGGAAAAAGAATCGCAAGTTAAGTATATGCAAGATGTTCGGGTATCCAAAAACACAAACCATTTAACACTTAATGCCTCGGGTATGTAAAAACCCGTAGCATTTAAATACCCAAATGCTTTCTAATTTTCAACACCCGWGGCATTTGGCAGTTTCAATTCTCACGACATGGATACAAATATATCAACAACTCATGAGCTTCTATCACTCRTGGTTGTCTCTCAGTCACTTCTTTGAGTTCTTTCTCTCAACAAGGAAAAAGCCCTAGGCGACCACTTCCCTCTCTCCTCCCACGACATAGGTTGAAGGCAACCAGGAAAGTTTCGATCGTAGAAACATTCATAAAAMGGAACCCAGTGCTTGGGAACATTAACCTTACGACCATAGGGTTTATGAATGACTTCCTCTATTTTGAAGAATGTGAGCTGGCATTGGTCATTCTCAGTCAAGCGAGGGTACTTGTGTGATTTATAGGTGTTCTGGAATCTTGACCAAGTAGAAAGTATCTTCGCCAAGCCTTTGTCTTCTATGTACACCAGCAAAAATTCATTCTTCTAGTTATTCATTTTGTTGGGCTTATCAACGGTAGTCATATAGCCCTCCTTCTGCGACAGTTGGAACCAGCTTGCCTGACATCTACTATTCTTGGTCATCTGATGCATGCGAAGGAAGGCCCCCGTCGACAAAGGCCATCCCTTCGTTCTGCAAGTGGCCATGACACCAGGATGTCAGCGTCAGTTGTGCGATGCCTATTCCATAGGCTTTCAGAAGGTTTATTAAGAAGGGGTCCAGAGGAAAGCGAAGCCCCAAGTCCACCACAGCCTTATACACCGTGAAGGTGTTTTCAGTGGTCAGGGTGATGGCAGTCCCCTCGGCAGGGATCACAAACTTTTCTTTTGCATCTGGCTCGACAAAGCCGATGTGTGAAGTGTAAATGGCTTTGTGCCTGCACAGTGCGTTGACCCAGTTAAGTCGCACCTTCACGGAGGCAGGACTATCCTTGTCCTTGCCGTCATTCTCGCTAGTATCCTGCTCTTGATCTTGAGCAGGGTTAGTTGTTGACTGCAAAGTGTAAGGTGTCGCAGCCATCTCGACGTCCTCATCACTCTATTCTCCAAGAGCAGCGTCGAGTTCAGCGCTTAGCATTGCGTTGTCGTCCACATCCCCAACATGACGAGCACCTCGCCCTGAAGTGCTGGGAATTTCATTTCCATCAGAATCCTCAAAGATTTGATTCTTGAGTTTCCTTTTGGCGACATCTATGTGAGACATTGTCGTGTCCTACACAGACTAAGTGTTAGGGATGGGACGAAGCCTTATTGAATGCAAGAACAAAGAGAAAAGGGTCGAAGAGCATGCAGTTGCAATCGAGCCAGGCGAAGTTGGTCTGGCTCCTCGAGCCCCCAACTCTGTACTTATTGGGAAAAAATTCGTCGAACCGCATCGCTCATTATTACTTTGATAAAAAAAGAATAAAGAATAATGTGAAGAAAGAAAGGTGCGATCAGTACCTGGTATGCGAAGCGAACTCTGAAGTTTTTGAAAATCTAGAACTACGAACCGCGAACGTGCGAGACTTAAAAGCTAAAACTTAAGAGGCTAATCGTCGTCGAACTTTAATACGGTGTGAGGGAGAGAAAAGTGCGAAGTGTATATGATTTTTACAGAGAAGTCAGAGCAACAAACTTCTCTCTCACTCCAACTAAGGGTATTATACCCTGAAAAACTACCCTCTATTTGAATTTGAATTGTGAAGAAGGAAGAAAAAGGGGAAAACTGAAATGGGCCGCGAAATGCAAGCCCAGTAAACTTCAACTTGCGAGAATAAGGAAAGAAGGAGAATTTGGGCTCTCGCTACTCCCACCTGTTGAGACAGTCCCTTCAAGGCAAAAAAAAAACTTATCAAAGCGATATTTTCATGTCGTTTCATTGAATTAGGAATTGTAAGCTTTGAAATGCCATAGTCAAACACCCTATTGTAGGGCTCCGCCCGCCTTAGGCAGGGGCGTGACCTCAGCTTCAGTGTCATGGAGTTGAGCCATGGAATCCGCATGTGAATGCGTTGGGGTGTGTCCTCGAATTGGGGGATCGCCACCGTGCCTATATAGTTATCAAACGACGCCCGAAACATTGGTGTCCAAATTAATGGCCCCACGTCAATCAAGTAACCAGTCGTGGGTTCGGGACATGGTACGAATCAGATCTGTAACCCAATTCGCCCGCATGTAGCAGCGCCTCTACTCGGTCTCATTGTAGTTCCAAAATCATAACAATTGAATTCAAAGACCTATTGAATTGATCTTGAAATAATTACAGGGAGTTGCTATTATGTACAAAAAAAAGACTTCTACAATGGACAAGGCGATCACTTGATTGTTAGTCAATGTTATAAGGTGCTTAGAAAACCGTCTCCATGATTATCTGACTTTAATGTGACAAGCGATTAAATTCCGGTCTTGTTTAAGCAATATATACAAGTGTGATTGAATATATATACATAAGACATGAAAACAAAGGTTAGTAAGCATGATAATATGTATATGTGTCCTCCTCACCTTTTCACTGCAAACATCAAATTGTTAGAATAAAACTCAAGGAATCGCCTTTCGATTGAATTGCTACTTGAGACAAACAAACGCGTTAGTATCGACAATAACAAAATGAATAATAAATGAAAACCAAAAAGCCATGGAAATATTGAAAATATTAAGAAAAACCTACATATTTACATGAACGATTAAGAGGTGAGTTTCTACATTGTTTTAATTGAATTAAAACTCATAACAATGGTTAGTCAAATTAAAAGTGACAAAAAGAATTAAAAAAGAGTGAAAGAGAGGTTTTTGGTGAGTAATCTCAGATTTATACCCTTATTTCGCTTGTTGATTCGAAAGAGAATCGATGCTTTGAATCGAAAACGAATGTGTTTTGAGTGTTTGAGAGAGAGAATAGATGTGTCTCGTGACTTGTGTCTGTGAAGTGTGTCTCGGAGGTGTGAAGTTGTGAAGCTGTGAAGTCGTGAAATCGTGTCTCGGACTGAGCAAGGCAAGGTATATTTATAGGCACGAGGCAAAACGAGGCAGGCAAAACCCTGCGTATATACGCTGAGGATGAGCGTATATACGCAGGTGAGGAGCGTATATACGCTCATTCTCAGCGTAATTACGCTTCTCAATTCCATAAATTTTTGGCAGAACGTATGTAAAGGTTGAGCGTATATACGCAGCATGTGAGCGTATATACGCCCTGGTGAGCGTATATACGCTCATCATCTGCTATATACGCTCCATGATCTCGTATATACTTTCCAAAAACCTCGAAATATTTCGATTTCCTCCGATTTTATTCGTGATTTCCCTTGATTCGACGCACCTAGACACCCTTGCTCTCCAAGCAAGATTTCTAGAATGTTCTAGAAGGTTCCACGTATTTCCGGAGTAGTATTTTCTAATATTCACGTATTTTTTGCGTATTCTGCGTATTTAAACATTGCAAAATTCATAGAAAATCATAGAAAATCAGAAAATAATTTAAAATATTGGCGGATTCAGAAAAATGTGACGCACATGATGGAAAACAAAAAGCACGAGAATCGCCAGCGTAACTTGTTTGAAACCTTTGAGTTTATCGAGAAAACCGAAAGAAAATATGTTTGCCTTGTAAGTGACCTTTGCTCAATAATTCCGAGTACGACCTCACGTATTTCCAACTTTCGTGAGTTCAAAGCATCTTTTCTGAGTCGAAACAAACGCGAGACGCGGTAGTTTCATCACGGTTACTCATTTGGGGAGACACATTTCAGGTGTCACACCTATAAACCAAATGGTTTAGAGGGACTTTGAGGGGCAAATGATGTGTCAAGGAAAATCCTTGACCACGTGTCCTTCAAATATTGGAACAATGTGACCCACGTGGCAAACGTTACGGATATAAATAATCTTGTYCGAAACGGGATGGAAATYAGACATCCGTACACTAAAATAGTAGTAATAGAAGATCTATGGTGAGGATAGGTGACAAGTGTCAATCATCCAWTGGTTGCAACGGTTTTTGAGGGATTGCCTATAAATACCCCGAAAAACCACATTAATGGCAAGCTTAGCAAGTGCATTCAATAYACRCAAACACCAACTACTTTGAAAGCATCTCTCTCTACTTTCTCTCTGTACGTAGCACTCTTTATTCCCTTAATTCTCATACTTACTTAAGCATCGGAGGGGAGATAATCTGAAAAGGATTATTCTCCTTTGTGCAGGAGCCAAGGAGTCGTAGCAACTTGGAAATGCTAAAGAGTAAGAAATGCTAAAAGCTTTGACTAAACTTRRGTCTCACCTTAGCTTGATATAAGGGAGTGCCAAGGCCCTAACCAACGTTCAATAGAGGTCAGCTCTCCAKGAGTAGCATTGAAGAGAAGCCTCCACCCAGAAGCTGATGAAATATTGTAGCTAGCMCAATTCACCTGCTACAACATTTACTATTAATATTCTTAGATGACATTTTTTTCACTTTAATATAAACTTGAATATTGAATGCAAAACATTGAATATTGATGTATGTAAGTTGAATATTCAGTATTGGACTTAGAATTATATAAGATTGAATCTTCAACATTAATGTTGACCTTGTCACATAAACAATATTATTGGTAATTGGATGACATTCTTATCTCTTCTTTTTTAGGAATTTAAGTATTGTTTTTCACTTTAATATATTCAAATTATTCATCCAATTATTCTTTGATTGAACAATTATATTTGAGCACCATTCTAGAAAACCAAAAAAATAATGAATATTTCATTCAAAACGCTAAACTTTTATTGTTGAAAATTRAATATTTAACATTGAACGAACTTTTATTAACTTATGTATAAAATGAACATCAATCTACATTTTATTATACCAACAATATTCCTTATAGAAATATGACAATAAACTGTCGAAATAAGGATCTACTGCCTTCACAGACATTCCTTGCAAGACTTGACCCTTCACCCTAAAAAAATAAGAAAAATAACCATCATAAATAGAGGTATTCAAAATCAAATTGGAAAATTATTCAATAATTTAAATAAGTAAATTTATTGAATGTTCTGAAACATAAGAAAAATAGCATCACAATAATTCAATATTCTGAAACATAATTGAATGTTGATTGTTTAATATTGATATGAAAACACCTTCACAAATTTTTGACGTAAACTATATATTGCCCTATGAAATATTAAAAATATTGTGAATGATAAAAATGAATATTAGAGGAAAATCTTACCTTTCGAAATCAGACGAATGATGTTTTTACAATCCTCAGCCCTCAAGTTTATTAACTCCTAAAAATTATAAACATCTTCAAAGTGAAACCATCATTTGGGTGGTCCTTTAGCCTTTTAGAAACCACTCGATTACCCAACTTACTTAAACATTATTGATTTCAAATTAACTATAAACTTATTTGTTCTTCAGGAACATTCCTTGAGACGGTCTTATCAATATGTTATTCTTAGTTATGGAGGAATCGAGCTTTTCCCAATGGAATGAAAAAAAAAAAAATTGTGAAATCAATCTCATGTCTAAAAAACAGTCCTATACCATTTTTTGTATCCTAAACATAAAGCCTTACAGACCACACTAGTATCGGCTCTTGTTGGTATTGACAACCCTTTTCCTTTGCTCTTCTTGAAACCTGCTTGGGAACATACAAATCTCCTCATTACAACTGGCGATCTGCACGAGGCCTTATTTTAACCCTCCTAACACCAAAACAATCTCATAGCATTATCATTATAACACAATTAAAAGCTTCTTTCATCACCATTAACAATAGCATTCAACAACACAACACTTTCTACGCTCGCAAAAATGAAACACAACCTATTGCAAAAAAACAGTTAGCTTAATGTTTCAAAACTTAGATTAGTCTTCATAAATAGAAACAAATGTTCGTAGTGTTAATCGAATTGAAATTTTGGACTAAAAGAAGCTGAATATGTTGCATTAAAAAGTTGAAAGATTAATCGGCTTGAAAGTATGATTTTACCACTGACTTTTACAAATATATGTAAAGTTTGAATATTGACAAGAAACCAGTTGAAGATTGTGATCTTAAAATTACTATTCATTACTGGAAGTTAAAAATTAAAATTGAATATTGGATACAAGACGTTGAATACTCATACTTGTAAATCTGAACATTAGCTACTGTAAATTGAAATTATAACCGAATTGCATAAAAGATTATAATACAAAACTCAAAAAATGAAATAAAAATCTACAATATATTAGTTTCATCATATAACAAATGTGCAATAACATATCTCAATAACAAATAAAATTCAATCTGCAATAAAATAATTAATACATAATTAAATTGATATAAATTAACTTGAATGATTGAAAAACTCAACTCTTCAGCATCAAAGTTCCTTCAATCATATTGCATTATCTCAATTTTTCTTAATTTATGGATTATGATTCATCCTCTGCTATTTGGATTTCACTTTTCAAAAATTACAAAACAACACAAATGTCAAATAGAGGGAAAATATAACAAAGTTAGGAGAAATCCTTCCCTTGAATTTGGC
>SNQN01014443.1:0-10554 GCA_008642245.1 Bassia scoparia | reverse complement strand
TATAATTTCAGAAAAAAAATAGTTAAGTTAAGTGACTTACCTTGAAAATGAAGGATTTAGTTGTAGGAAATTAAGTGGAAAATGAAGACAATTAATTTTTGTGATTTTTCAAAGTGTGTCAAAATATAGCAAAATGGGTGTCTATTTATAGAGGAGGAAAAAATATGACCGTTGGTAATTTTTTTTAATATTTTTTTTTAATCAGAAAATGGGCTAAAATGATATAGCCGTTGTAATTTGAAACAAAAAATCAGATTGGTTGAAGTGACCCAGCTGGCCTGACGCGGACACGTGGCATCATGCCATTCGCTGCCCTGACGCGCCTCTCTCTTACTGACTGCAATTTTTTTTGCTTTCTGCACACCCAAAACGGCGCGTTTTGGGTGCGGGTCAACTATGGCCTTCCCCAAAACACGTCGTTTTGGGAAGTGGGAAAGCAAAAAAAAATTATTTCTGCAGTCAAACTGGTGGGGCCCGCATATTACTGTACATTCTTCAAGTTCCTCGTTCTCCCAGCAGAATTTGTTTTCCTCTTTTTTGAGGAAATAAAGCTCACCATTGTGGAGTATAATTTTGTGCAATTTCCTTGATTTTTGCATTTTGAGGAAAATTCTTCTCACCAATGTAAGTGCTCTTATTGACTGCGATTGTTCGTCGGGTCGTTATCCTACTTTGTTATGGTTCCCGTATTTTTTTATTTTTTATTTTTAGTGATGTGGTTCCTGTAAATTTGGATAATATTATACTTCATATATGTATGTATAGTTTTTATGTGCACACGATGCGTGCTTAGGCTTATGAAAATTGTATTTCATCATTAAAAATAATTATAAAGTATGTATCGGAATAAAATGTTTATAGCTAATTAGCAATGCAGTTTTATTGAATTGTAACTGTTTTTTTTAAATATGAATTGAAATTCAAAATAAAACCATTAATGGTTCAATTCATTGTTTAAAGCTTTTCACTAATTAAGTTACATAATGAATATAATTTCCATTTTTAATCACATAATAAACAAAAGGGTAGTTTGGACACATTAATTCAAAATTTTCAAAATTCATTAAGGGTATAGACTTTTATGAGGGGGGACACCATCTTCCTCCCCCCTTCCCTTATATAATAGAGATAAATGTGAACATATATTAATTAGGACTATGAAATGCTTTTAAACCCTACTTTTCATCATCATAATACTAATAATCTCCGCAACTCGATTGATCAACATTTTTTTAAATGAAACTTCTCTCGTTAGGTCATCTTTTCCAAATTTTCTATTAGCCTACATGGCTCCAATCATAATTAAACCTCCATGCATGGTGAAAAAGAAAGAGTTTCAAGAATGGTCAAAACTACACAAGAATCCTAACTTTCTAAACCAAAGATCCAAAAAAACTGACGAAAAATTGACCATAATACTTGATGAGAAACCAGAAGAGAATTTGGGTTTAGGACCAGCAGTTAGAGCTAAACGATATATACGACGTATTTGTAGCTTGCTAGTCTTCCTGCAATTGATTGATTATTATTTGTTCTGTAAGTTATGATGAATCTCTTTAATGGCAGATTTTTTTTCAATAAGTAGTCAAGAAGAACTAAATTTGTTTATTTATTTATTTATCATTTGGGTATTTTTGATTGAAAAAAGAAAGAAAGAAAGATGATTGCATAATTGTGAACATACATTAGGATTGTATAACAAAATAAAGATATTATATAACTTGTTCACGAATTTCTTTATAAATATGCACTGATCATCAATTCATCATTGGAATAAAAAAATAATACTCACTATGCTAGCTGAGCGAAATCATTTAACCAGTGAAGAGAAAATGTTACAAAAATATTCAAGCAACTCAACTAATACTTGTCGAAATCGATAAAAAAGAGTGAAAACCCAATCTAATATGGAGCGTTTATATACGCCGCCTCATCTCATGCGTAAGGCAAAATGTTAATTAAATACCATGGTCCATACAATAAGTATAGCATTATTTTTTTTAATATTACGGTAGTACTTGAAAATTCAAAAGTCAATGACGCCATCAAGACAGATACACGCAATCAAGATCGAAAGAAATAAAGAAGCAAGAGTACTATACGGTTGATTGTAAACTTATGAATCCTACATCCGTAAACCCTATAATAGTACGGCATATTATCAAAACTTGAACAATATTGCATAAATATATGATTGTATAATAATTGAACAACTTTCTTTCAATATAGGATTAACAAACTCCTCTAAACCCACTTGTACCGTCATTGCATAAAACAATCTCAGCCACACAACTTCATTCAACTCTTTTTTCCAAAGTTGTCCTCGATAATGCGCGAATATGTCATGTCATGAATCAAGAAAAAGTATCAAATATCATAACTTACCTCTATGGAGTTTGGAAAAAAGAAACTCCTCATAAAAGATCAAAATACAAAAAATCTTATTCTAAACAAAGATCCAAAACCCACAACTCCAACCAAAATCCACCAACAACGGGAATGGTTTGATGAAGATGACTCGTTGATCTGCTTAGAAGATGCATTCAAGGAAGTCTTTAGATGAACAAAAAACTAGCAAGCTCTTAAACCATATGAGGAAAGACCAAGTCGAATAGTTAAACGCGAGAGATAGATACTCTTGTGTTTGAAGAAAGAAGGGCCAAGACATACAGAAGGAGCCAATACGCGCGCACCTCCCGGAACATAATAGCAAATCAGTCAGCACAAGGCACCTATAGTAACCAAGTCAGTCCTTAAAAATGAGATAGACGATGGTTAGCTTGTTATTAAGAATAATTCTCTTCAAATAAGTTTGTATTACTCAATACCGAGGTTTGAATCTTTTTTAATCAATTAGTTTAACAATCTAATAATGAATTGATGGCTTGAATATACATCAGTTAGATCTATCTAATCATATTCACGTATGGTGCCCCATGGTTGAGTGCTAACTAATGCACATGTTCATATAATTATATTACTTCGTCTCTCCTACGGTCGTGATAACTCGAATTCTCTTGCAATTTGTCACTACTCGCTAACTACTGACATAGGCGCTGTTACATGACATTTCGAAATTCAAGCTGAACTTTAATTGAAGAGAGCTGGAACTCAATGAACTAAGAACTGACATGAGCTGATACCCAAACTGAAGAGCGAACTGAGTAACTGCAATGAATAACATTTTAGAGAAAGAGAAAGTGTGTTAACGAAGCTGAACTGAATGGAGCCTGACTGATAGACAGCGTAACTGAACTGAACTAATGTGCAAATATTTTAGAGAAGAGAAAATGGGTAACGAAACAGAATGAACTGAACTAAAGGTGTGAACTGAAATGAACTGAAGACGAACTACCTAAATTAAACTAAAAAAACAATGACAGGGCCTTACTCATTCCAATCTATGTCGGTCAAATTGAGTGGTTACATATGTAGGATTAATAAGCTATATGCATAACAAAAAAAAGCAGTGTTGTTTCAACATGATGTCCTCCTAAATTTTAATTTCTAGACTCAGTCAATCTCAAATCGATTAATTAAGAAATCTTTCTTTCTAAAGTGTCCTTGCAATCTGACTGGCGATGTCATTCTTTCTATCCACTTTGTAATGGTCCCTATTTTTTATCTTTATTATGATTGTTCGTAAAATTGAAATATAGCCGCAATATGTATTAAGTTTTATGTCACCAACTGCTTAGGTTAAAAAGTGGATTCATCAGGTAAAAATAATTATAAATATACGAATAAAATGTTATAGCAATACCAAGGCCAGATGCAATGATACGGCTTTTTTAAATTATGAATGAAAATTAAAAAAAAACAAATGTAAGTTCATGTTAAAATTTCACTAATAATACATAAGGAATATAAGCCAATTTAATACAATGAAGCCAAAAGGTATTTAACCATTAAACAAATTCAAAATTCATTAAGGTAAAAAGACTTTATGAGGGGGACACAATCTCCCCCTTCCCTATATTAAAGAGAAAATTAACAGATAATAGACTAAATGCTTTAAACCCTACTGTCAATCACATATACGAATACCCGCAACTCGGGATCAAACTATTTAAGAACTCTCTTCTAGGGCATCTTTGCAATGTCCTATAGCCTACATGCCAACATAAAAACCCCATGCAAGGAAAAAAGAGTCAAGAATGCAAAATACACAAAAACCAACTTAAAACCAAAGAATCCAAAAAAAGAGAAAAAGACCATAAACTGATAAAAACCAGAAGAGAATTGGGTTAGGACCATCATTAGACACTAAACGATAATAACGTATGTAGCAGCATCTCCGAAGATGATTATGATGTCGTCATTAGAAATCCTTTAATGATCTTTTTCAATAATACAAAAAACAAAGGTTATATATTACATGATTTGGAGAAGAAAAGAAAGAAGAAAGATGATGATAATGGTGAAAACATACAGTAGATGGAAACAAAATAAAGATTATAAACTTCACGATCCTCCAATAGAGAATTTCTTCCTTATAACTAAAGCATACACAACATCATCTCTATCATAAAGAAAAAAAATAGTACTCATCTGCCACTACGGAAATAAAACCATGAAATAGACACAACAATTATCAACAAACTCTATAGCTTGCGACTACGATAAAAAAGGTAAAACCCTAACAAACGGACGTAATCTCGCCTACTCATCATTCGCTCCGCGTCTCAACTCAAATACGTCTGATTTAATGTTCTCTTTGAAACCTGAGCCGTAAAGACTGTAACCAATTCTTATTATGTGGCCACTGTGCGTGGGTTGTGAGCGTCTAGGTAGTAAGATTTGGTATCAGCATCCGCTCGGCTCGACTCTTCAAACGAGTTCCATAAATGAGGGTAAATTCAGTAAATTGACCAATGATGCCTTGGGAGCACAATCGGCAGTTCAACAAAAAAAACTTAGGATAACAGAAAGAAGGGATATCTGAAGAAAGAAAATGTATTGGGATGGAGGAGATAAAAAGTAGAATATATAGAAATGCAATAATCCTAATAAGGGTCGGTAAGATAGACGAAGTAAATCCGATTAAATTACAAAACAAAACAACCTTAACCATACGAAAGGATCTAAACTGTATGCAAAAGATTGAAAAAAGATGAAACAAAATATGACATCTTGACCATACTCTTAAGAATAACTTTCATAACCAGAAACTAATATAAATACAAGACGAAACTATTTATGAATGTAGGAAATATGGAATCCCGATAACCCTATTAAGTAGAAGAAATCTCAAAAATATTAAATAAGATCAAACAAACTGATAAAAAACTTGGTGAAAATGTAACTACAAGTTAGAATAAAACTAAACACTAACTACTGCACATCTAATCAAAACAACTCCACCTACCATACACGCATAAGGTCCTTCAAATTCCTCTATAAAGTAAATCATCAGACCGAAAAAACAAGAGTACAGAACTTACACTCCATGAGGTGAAAAAATAACTTCGAAACGATGATACAAAAAATCATTACTTTCAAACCAATATACAAAGAAAACCCACAACGCCGACAAAATCACCACAAATAGAATGTCATGGAAACGACTGGTGGATCCTTAATAGCCCAATTTCAAAGAATTAAGCACAAAAGGATGGCAAACGTAAAAAGACAATGAAATATTAGAAACCGAAATACCTGTGTGAAGAAAATGAAAGGCAAAAACATACAAACAAAGAAATAGAAGTAGAGAACGCCGCAAAGTCTAAGGTCATAAGGGACACTTGAAGCAATGTTACCTAAGATAAATTAAGATGGAGACTAATCATAGTAGGCTCTAAAGCAAGAATGATGAAATAGTTAATATGTACTACTCCTAGGCTTATTCCTATAAAAAGATTGACTAGAGCCCATTTCTAAAAGTCCATAGTCAAGATCTTGTCTGATACACAAACTTAACATTTAATCTAACATAAGTCATGACACTGAACCGATCCCACCTCGATGGTTACTTGTAAATTGCACCAATAAAAAAAAGATGGGATAAAATATGATATTAAAATTGATTAGCTTTTATTGTTCCAATATGCATAAAAAAAGTCAATTTTCATATTAAAAAGATTGAATCAATAATGGGTAAAAACAGAATGAAAGAAAAATAAATAAGTAAAGAATTAGGGAAAAGTAAATATTAATTGATAAAACTAAAGTAGAAAAAGAAATGAAAAAAAAATGGAACCTAAAAGAACGTAAAAAACAAACGAACGCAGAGTAAGTTTAAGAACACACTCAAAAAAGCAAATGCAATGAATAACGCAAATCAAACGCAAAAAACAAATTTGACAAAAGATTAAATCCTATCCGTAAAACATTTTGGGCACCAAAATGCAATATGTCACATCAAAGATTTATAAACGTATAGTTATAAAAAAAGTCTCCTATACCAAAGAACACGTACAAATAACAAGAAATTCAATAATAGATCAAATCATTAAAAACTATAATTATAAAGACATTCATTAAAAGGCACATATAGAGTGGCACAAAATATATATTGTACATCAAATGTGCCAAAGATTACCAAAAAAAATGCAAGAAAATTTAGTATAAAAAGTCCAGGTAATTGTTGCAAGAAAATTGTTAATAAAATTGCTCCAGAAAAGAATACTAACTACATCCTAACAAGTGAAGAGAAGAAGATTAACAAAATCAAATATACAATCTATCAAATGCAAATATTACTAACAAATTTATGGAACGATAGTAATAGGAAATTTTTATCGCAAGAGGTGCTTCATCAATAAATAAGCTATAATGGATTATAAAAGCATTTAAATCTAATTAAGAATCTGCACAACTAAAAACACTTTTTTTAACAGAAATAACTAACTACACGATTTTAGATCTTTCCTTCCAAAGTCATTTACCAAATGCTGTAAAAAACAAGCAAATTAACCTTACCAAATGCTTATAGCATTCCAATACAATAGCACTATAATATAAGCCTAGTTTAATTTTTTTTTTGACGAGACTTAGTAGTTTGAATTAGCACTCAGTTTCTTGCAAAAATAATTCTAAACACTCATATTCCTGCACATGGTTGTTTTGTTACCCAAAAATAAAATTTTGAGTAATCATCAGAAGCACATCCACGAACCACTGTGAAGCTAACAACACAAAAGAACCACACCCACCCCTGACCCCAACCACCACCCCCACACACCAATATTAGCAAAAGTAAAACATTCCAAGAAGATACTCCAGGCTCGTAACAAAACATAAAGAACAAAATGAAATCCATAAATCGCATCTCGTAACTTATTCATATCCAATCGACACCCGAACAACAAGTGGCAAACAAAACATGAAAATGAAGCTATACATAAACTTTGAACTAAAACAGCAATAACTAATAAAACATACATAACTTTAAATGACCCTGAAGAACCCCGTTTGTAACCATACATTCTTGGAACGGTTTAAGAGTTGAGAAGTGAAGAAATATTGATAAGTTGTAAAAAGTGAATAATTGAGTAAAAAGAAATATGTAAATAAAATGAATATAATTGGTAATAATTGGGAAAATGAAAGGACTAGAAATTGATAAGTCATAAATAAGAAATAAAGAACACAGGAAAAAAGGACATCGCCTCGTCCAAAGACGGGCCGTTTCGGGCACTCCAACAACAGACCGCTGCATACCATTCACAAATCCGCATGCCCAGGTTAAACACAAATGTCCGGGTTAGAAAACCCGAGGCATGAGGTAATCTTGGCCGAAAACAACGAGGATTGTGAGTAAATCCTCGGTTGAGGGAAACCGGGGCATTGGAGACCAAAAAATCGAAAAATAAAAATTAAAATTTTAACATAAAAAAAAGAAAAAAAAAATAAAAATGCAACCACAAATGTACAATAAAATTAAGATGCAAAACAAAATACACATAACAACCCATAAGAACAAGCAAACCGCCTTACCGGGCGACCGCCTATTAACTTACCTACAAAAATACAACAAGACAACAAAAAACTATCTTGGTATCAAAATTAGAAAAATAAAACAATATGAAATACAACGGGACTAAACAATCTTTGGAATTACAAACAAATGAACCAAACAAACCATTGAAAAAAACAAAAGTAACACAAACAAGCACAGGGACCAAAATTAAGGCTAACCACAATCAAAATACAACACAAAAAGACGGAAATCCTCAAATGAAAGAAGCAACTCACAAACTCTCAACCACAATTCAAGGTCACAACTTCACGGACCACAAGTCTGGAAAATTTCCAGCTCCACCACAACTACACAATTGAACCAACCACATTATTAATATCAATCGTACACTCACATCTCAATCAAGGCAAAATTCAACAATATCCAATCAATTCAAATCCAAACACAATAAAAAACAATCACAAGCTCAAATCAGAAATCAAGGGATAAATGAAAAAACAAAATTAAAGGAAATAAATTACCTTAAACGTAAACACTTCCAAAACACTCCAAACAGGCCTAGCAGTCAAAATCCGAAACAGCAAATATAAGAGCACCAGAGAAAACCACGGGGGTTAAACACCCGACAACAACAAATAACCAAAACGCTCCAACCGACCACTTAGCCAAATCACGCATAATTAGAAAATACTCCACCAATAAGTCAATGTTCCCCGAACCTACGCTTTGTATAAAACTACCTTACCCAGATAACAAAAATCACAAAAAACAAACAAACTGTGATAACAATCATTCAACGTATCTTCTTTCAATCGACCTGCCACCTCAGGCTAATTCACCGTCTCGACTGAACGGACTGCCAATACTGCAAAAACAAACAACAGGACACCCCCCTTCCATTCCTCCTGGCCACGTTGAACGCGAAACAACACTTAATAAATATTTTATAAAATCACTTAATCAAATATAGGATAAATCATTAACCAGGCATAAGAAAAAGAATAAATAACATTCTATCTCAGAAAAGTAAATGCAGCCTCAATCATGGTGATAACAAAAATGTATCAAGTCACAAACAAGCTATAAACACACCTATCACAATAGGAACCAGCAAATTTGGGGTAAAAATCCAACCATAAACGCAAACTTTTAACCACAACTCTCATAACAACAAACATCTCAAAACTGTAACCCATAAAAACCAATATACTTCCAGGAGAAGCAGGAAACCCTTTACACATAGCCGCGTCACAGCAAAATAATACAGAGGCATAGCCAACAAATAACCGAAACATGACCGAGCCAATTCATTAAGCCCGGGAGATACAATTCAGAAGAAAAAACCAAGAAAAGGAGGAGAATTAATAAGTAGAAACGCAGTAAATAACATAAAGCACTAAGTCAAATCCAAAAACACAATAATCACCAAGCAACTGAATCTAAGATAACGTTACAGTAAAAAAATCAAGAAGCAAATAAGAAAAAAACGTAATAACAGTCAAAAAACAAGACCACTGGACATAAACATACACGTGCAAGCATTCTAGCAAATAAAAAAATACAAATAACAATAACAAGACATACCTGAAAGAATTCATCATCCTGTACAATATTTCAAAAAGACGAAAGTTCAGGTGAAAATCAAAAAAATAACAATTCTGCTGAAAAATCCAAAAGGCACGAAATAAAAAATCATAGCCAATACTGCCATAGGGGGGAGGGTAACGGCAGAATTTCAGAAAATAGGCCAAATTACAAGATGGAACTATATTCAACCAAATCAAAGAAATTCAGAAAAAAACAAAAAAGGGTGAAAACGAATCCTGTGAATGCAAATGCAGGGGTAATATGTCAAAGTGGTGTGCGTTAGCAGATGTAGGGTTTGGCGTCACGTCCGGTGTGTGTGCGCGACAAGGCACTACTAGAGGCGCGACGGTTGCAACAATTAGGTTTTGGATAATTTCGCGAGAATAGGTATCATTGCGCCATCAAGAGAAGGCGGGCAAATGGGCGAACTTAGCTGATAGTGGCCGACGACGTAATGTTGTGAGTAGAAGTGAAGAAGGTACTGTAGTTTGAGTGTGAAGTGTATGTGAAATGAAGGAGGTAATGTAGTATGTTAATTTTTTTTTCCCAAAATGAGTTGTCGGGGAAGCACGAAATGCCACTGTGTGAAATTGAAGCAGCATTGTACTTAACTCCACGGTTTGATACCGACAGTTAGTGCTAAATGCGTCGGTTGATACCAAACACTGTATAATTTTGATTTCCACTATGTACGGTAAAGAAAAAAAAAATTTAAATTGGTTTGAACATCAAATTGAAAAGTCCAAAGGAAACGGAACAACTAGAAGAAACGGAAGAAGTATAATAAGTAGGATAATGCGATTTCAATATAAAAAGGAAAATCAATCTCTGATGAATACAATCGTCATTATCATAAAAAGTATGTCCTTCTAATATCTGCATTCCCAATCTACAATTCCTCAGTGTAGAAGAGTGAACATAAAAATTAACTTGCTCAGATAGAAAAAAAATGTTACAGCATCCATATTATTGAACATATTATTAAAGTGTAACATAATTTATATCGGATCGAAGTAAGAAATTCGTGTCTCACTGTGGAGAGAAAA
>SNQN01014440.1:0-10558 GCA_008642245.1 Bassia scoparia | reverse complement strand
GAGCAATAATTTAAATGTTCTTTCGAATTTCTAATTGGTTATTCGATTCACTTGAGGAATATCCCCCCACCTTGCCGCCCCTCTTAAATGAAAATAATATATAAATATTATAGCAAGTACAAATGAAATTCAATAAGTGATAAAATAAATGCTCGTTTTTAAAATCAAATATACGTCATCACTTGATATTGTAAATCTTTTTAGTTTATGTTCGTTCTTCATGTGAATGAATCTCAAAAATAGTACAAATTACAAATGAGGGTAAAAAAATCAAGCTTGTAACCTACCTATATATATATATATATATATATATATATATATATAGAGAGAGAGAGAGAGAGAGAGAGAGACTATAGTCCATTAAATATCGTGTTTACTATAACTCTATGAGAATGTAACCAACAAAATTGTTATTTTTGTCAATAATTTTATGACAATATAATTGAATGAAAGCCAACTAGTAATCTGACTACTCTAGCATTACACATCATCATACTTCATTAAAAAGTAATAAGGTGAGAGTAAGGGATAATTCAATGCAGGTGGTTAAAGTTTTCCTCCCTAAATTCTGATTTCAGAGATTTCGGAATCGATTTAACACAAAAAAAAAAAAAGCAAAAAAGAAATGTTATAAGATGAATATAGTACTCTTGTATTATATAGTCACTTCAAGTTTCAACGCTGAAATTCTTTATAGTTATAACATTGTTTACAGTAGCCAACACTATTGATGAATCTAGTGCTATGTTGCCATGCAAATTTGTCGTGAGAGATTAGTCCACTCGCCTGAAATAACTGTTCATTACAGTAGAGCAAAAAATTACTCTCATAAATGAAATGATGATCTCATGCACAAGATCAAACCAGCTTGAATTCTTAGACATTAACTAATCATTCATGCAAAGCCAGCAATAAGTTACGAATTCATTAATTCTACAACAATGAATTTGATTATATACCATAAAACTCTACTTTATTTAATCATCATGATTTAATAATTAATGCAATCAACATCGAATAATTCTTCCATAAAAGCTCTCAAGTTCATATCAGAAGATCCACCATCTWTAGCAGCTTCAACAGCCAATTCCTTCCATTTTTGAGCATTTTCTCTCATGTACTCGCTTTCCATAACCTTCTCCAAACACCTCTTAATCTCTTCGCTCTTTACCAACCCTCCTTCTTCTTCGCGGCTCGCTCTTGCCTTCACCCCAGTCTCCCACAAATCTTCCACCAATTTAGCATTTGTTGTTTGGTCCGTCCATTGTGGGAACGCGACCATAGGGACACCGGAGGTTAGACTCTCTAAAGTCGAGTTCCAGCCACAATGAGTCACAAAGCACCCGACCGAAGGGTGGGATAAAACCTCTACCTGGGAGCACCAAGGGACTATTAGCCCTTGTTGCCTGAGCTCCTCCATGCAGCTTAGCTCGTCTTCTTTCTCATGGTCATCTTTTACGTCTTCTTTCTCATGGGTCCCCTTTTCCCTGATGACCCACAGGAACGGCCTGTGGGTCTGTATCAGGGCTTTGGCCAATTCCTCCATCTGTGCCTTTGGTAGCACAGATATGCTACCAAACGACACGTAGATAACTGAGGAATGCTCCTCTTGTGAAGTCTGCATTTCATGTAATCCGTGTCCTGGGGATCTCTTGAGAGGTCCCTCCGAAGGAGTTGTCTGTGGGGTCTTTCCGTCGAGGAAGGCGGAGGGAAGAAGGGGACAATGGGAACCAAATTAACTTCTCAATGGCTTTCAATGATTGAACTTCTAAAGCCTCAAATGTATTCACTAGAATTATTGGTTCTCCTCTTTATCTAACTCATATTTGCTCTTGGAATGAAGGTAGGGCAAAAGTGTAGAGAAAAGGTTTGAAGGGAGGAGAATGAAGGGAGGTCATGTGCTTTGAGCTTCAATGGCAAGTTTGGTATTCTAATGACCATGAGGGGTCTTTTCTCACAATCATCAATGACGTCACGATATCCGTTAACAGTAATAATAATAGATATCAAAACTGTAGCAGGTTGTATCCACAAGAGCGCAGATGGCAGTGAACCTACGCGCCACCTAGCGGCCAAGGAAGTAAAAGTGTGTACACAAGCAAGTTACTTTTTCCCCTCGACGGCGCTCTTCTCGATAAGGTCCTGCTTCGTTTGGACCCCACGCTGGCGGAAAGTAGAAAGGTATTCACCCACATCCATCAGTAGTGACCTTAAAAGCCATCATCGTACCCGTCAGAGAATGTGGCTAGGGTTATCCCGCGGGGACGGTACGCCTTATCGAAGCAACGGTGGCGGAGGCGCAGTGGCAAAGGTGACATCGGCCCGGCCCTACAAGGCGCTTCGCGAATTGTAGGGCCGGGTTGATGTGGCTTGGGCAGGGAGGTCACTAGGAGGAAATGAGGCTTATGTCTCTCCATGTAACGTATGTTGGTACGTTAACGTTGGTTTGTGTTTAGAGTTTTTTTGGGGGTGGCAATATGTGAGTGTTATTTGTGATGAATATGGTATAAATTGTGAATTTGTGAGGAGTAAATAGTGTGAGTTGCATGTGATATGGATTGTTGTAAGTCTAGTAGTATTTATAGTGTGATAGGGCACTGAGGCACATGCAATTGTGTTTGTGGTGTGACGTTTGTGGTGACGAATTAGAAGAGAGTTAATTATATGATTACAAAATAGGTAATAAGATGCAAAATCATAATTTATTTTCTAACTCCTTTAATAATAAGATATGAGTAGTCCATCATTAATTTAACTTGGACAAATGTTGTCAGATAATATAAAGTGATTTAACTTTCGCCGTTTTTTATTAGATGTCCAATTTTTATTTTAGGAAATTTGAATTAGTTGTCCACTACTTTGATTTTTTCCCTTTCAAGACATGAGGACCAATAAATTATTATATAATTCTTATTTTACCTTCTACTTTTTTTTGGTCCCACATATTTATTAAATTACTCATCTACTCATCTAATTACTTACACCAAAATTAACCTCAAAAACCACAAAATCCAAAGTGAGACATCTAAAAAGGAGGTTAGTATAAGAATTGTTTGTGTATTGGGGTGGCATTTTGGCATTTTATGCTACTTGAGTGTCCCTTAAATTCTTTGTTGTTGAGAAAGTATAATCTAATATCACCGACTAAAAATTGTGGTTTTGCGGAAACTTTAACAATGTAATATAATATATTGTCTTAGTTTAACGAAACATTATATGCGTTAAAATTACACTTTTTATCCATGTATTTCTATGTGTGCCCTGGTTTGTTAGGATGTTTGTGTATGGTGAAAATTTCATTTTGGTCTACGGTTTATACATCAATCGATCAGATCACCCCTCCTTTGCTGTTAAATGTTAAATAGATGATGATTGTCTGTGTTGAGCGCATGAACAAGTTACATGTGAATGTAAGGGTTATTTTGTATTGAAATTGAGTGCGAGTGTTGTAGTGATAAATCAAATGTTGTTAGAGTATATAACGTATTCCTGGGCTTCAACCATCAGCTTAAGCTTTTGGTTGAGATGGTCTGGTTAACATGGTATCAGAGCTAGCGTGATACAAAAGTCGCGGGTTCGAATCTCCTCCCCCCACCTTTCAAGTGGAATTCATTTGCGCTAGGTTTGAGAGGGTCTGTACTGCATCCACATTTCAAGCCCAAAGGACCTTTCATGTGAGGGGAGTGAGTTGATGATTGAGGCCCAAGGATATGTTATATACTCTAACAAATGCACATTAAAAAATTAGAATTCAAGAGTTGAAATCACTTTATAAATGTTATATTCTTCTCATTGTCATATATTTTGTGATAAAAACCTTCTTGGTCTTGTAGATGGACCTATAGCCCCCGTGACGAACATGGTCCAAACACCGTTTGAAAGTTATGGTAAAAGTTACATAAGTTTAACCCCAACAGGAATTTATTTTTTTAAAAAAAACATATAGATGGCATGCACATATTATTTTTGTTGCTTTCAAAAGAATATACTCTCTTCTTTTCCGTTTGTTTGTTTGACCTATTTTTCGAAATAAAATTCCTAAATTTTGTCCCGTTCAAAATATATTTTATTTTTAACTCAAACTTTATCCACTTTTTCTATAGTAATTGAACCTAGCTTCTTCCATCATAAGGAGTATTAAATAAAAGTTTCCCCAAAATTCACTTTCCAATGCACATTCATTGAATTTTCCCATTAAATTATATATAAAATCCAATTACTAACTTTTCAAGTTACAATCTTATATATTAAATTAACCACTTTTTTAAATTAAAGATCTTTTTTAAAAAAAAATAAAAATTTCTACCCTCGATTCCAAACAAAGCAAACAAAAGGTAACTAACGGGATAAGCAGAAGATAAGGTTAGACCCAATTTGAAAAGAGTTATCTAGACCATGTATATGATGTCCGGTGAACCATTTTGATGCATTGGAGCCACAGGTAACAGTGACATGGATTTGATAAATTGATACTGATCTTTAATTTCTTAAAAATAATAATTCACAAATGAAATAATTGATCATTAATTTGGTAGTACAAATAATTTATTCTAATATGGACTAATGCATTAATTGATCTTTAATTTCGTACAGATATAATTTATTATAATAATTGACTAATGAACTACCGAGTATATAGTGTACTTCCTTTTTTTCTTATTTTTTTCAAAATGGTTTTTTTTTACAAAATCAGCCGCAACAGCATCAACTTGGTGCGGGGTGTACAAAACAACACCAACTTGATCGGGTGCACATAACAGTACCAACTTGGAGCTCAGGTGCAACGCATAGCATAAACTTGAATTAGTAATCATATGACAACACCAACTTGAACCTCGGGAGCACCAATTTGAAACTCAATTACTTGTAAGTTACAACAAATGTCATTTATGGGCGTTGCACCCGAGCTTCAAGTAGGTGTTATTATGTGCACCTGATCAAGCTGGTGTTGTTTAATACTTCTTGCCCCCGAGTTGATGCTGTTTGCGGCCAATTTTGCCTTTTGGGGTTTTTCTCATTTATGCTCCTGAAGTCTTGCAGTTTCTCACTTGTATCCAACTTTTTTTTCACTCGTACCCCTCAATTATGGATTGTTTATTATAATAACACTCACCAACTATATTAGTTAACTCAATTAACTTGACGTTAACTAGTGTATATATATTTACAAAGACTTCAGCTCATTCTACTTCAGCCCAATTCAGTTCATTCAATTTAGTTAACTAGTATATATATTTACAAAGACGTTAACTCAGTGCAGTTCAGCCAACTTCAGCTTACTCTACTTCAGTTCAGCCAACTTCAATTCAATTCAGTTCAGTTCAGTTAAGCCAACTTCAGCCCAAAATAACTGGGCCTAAATGAGAAAAACCCTTTTTTTAAAAAAAAAAAAAAAAAACTCAAAGGTGGGGATGAAAATTTATCCTTGGATATTGAAACCGAGAGAATTCGAGGCAAAACTAAGTCGGGTCACCAAAAAGTCGCTTTTTGGGCGAAAAGCGTGGATTTATCCATTACGAAAAATGAGGTCTCTGAATAATTTTCGGAAAAATTGGCAAAAATTTTGGCATGGTTCATGAAATATATAATGAAACCATGGCCAAATTTTGTGTCCAATTTTTTGATGGAAAAACAACAGCTGGAATTACTAAAATAATAAAGAAACTGGCCGCAACAATTCAATTTGGGGCGCAAGTGGCACAAAACAACACAAATAATTAATCGGGTGTACTAACAACACTAACTTGAAGCTCGGGTGCAACACGTAGCAAGTGACATATAGAGGGCACATAAGAGCCCAACATAAAACTAAATTACTGTAAATATGTCATAACTAAATTAATTTATGTCATTATATGTTATACGTTTGCACGAAGTTGGTGTTGTTAGAGTACATCTAGATCTTGCCCGAGTTGATGTTGTTGCCGCTAGTGAGTATTCATATGATATATTCAGTAACTAAGATAATACCGAGAAATGCTCAGGTTTTCAATTTAAGTAATTGTAATTAAGAAATACAATATGAGTTAAGCCCTATTTTTGAGCTTAATTTTATGGTAATCAGTTCAGTCAATTTCTTTAATTTAGCTCCTTTCATCCAAATTCAGTTCAATTCACGTCACATCTATCCCAGCACTTCAGCTTACTTAAGCTCAATTCAGTTCAATTCAATTGAGTTCAGCCCACTTATTAACTAACTTCAGTTGACTTCATCTAACTTCATTTCACTCCAATTTAGTTTAGTTTACTTCATCCTAAAATACGGGTCTTACCGCCTTAGTAAAACAACACTATTAATTAAAATTTGAAAAATGATAAACTAACAAATCAAATTAATTTAATTATTTTTGTTTTTAAAAATATGGAGTTAAAAATTATTGTACAATATGATTAGAAAATGTCAAAACGAAATAAGTGTATCTAGAAAATTGCTCATGAAATAAATATAATGTAAAACAAAAAAAAAAATAAGTTTCGAAGGAAAATCAAATAAGATTGGGAGAAAAAATTAGGTTAATGGGGATTGATTTAGTATAGATTATATAGAATATAGATATAGCAGCTGAAATGATATAATTGGCTCTCTAAAACTGAATCTTTTGAATTGTTGTCGTGATAACGAGAAGCTAAGGCAGGTATTACTACAGCACACCAATGTGATATCCATATTATAGAACTAAAAATTTTTTATCAACTACATTTAAATCCACAAATATTGAATCTTTGTCATGTATGAGACAATTATGTTTTATGGACAACATGCTACAATGATATGATATTGTTGGTAGAACCATGTGTTGCACAAACCTCACGATGAATGGTTTATGGCACAATTGATGCATAAAAATGCAGCAAAGGGTATTTTAGTCTTTTTCCGCGTGGGACCCACGTGACAGTTGCTGTCAGTTTTTTTTTTTTTTTTTTTTTTTTTTTGGCAAATCACAAGGATATGCTAAATGAATCAAGGATATGACAAATCACACTAAGGTTTGTGAAAATGAAACAAAAATGCTAAAATGAATCTAAGATAACTATTGTTTTGAAATCACAAGGATATGCTTAAATGAACCAAGGATATGATAAATCACACTAAGATAGGTGAAGTGAACCAAGGATATTGTTAAATGAATCGAGATATGACAAAATCACATTATGATTTTCTTTTTTTTAAAAAAAAATAAAAAAATAAAATTAAATCGATGAACGTGCGTGCAGCAGATGCAGCAGTTTGCTGCATCTATCACGGCTCAAAACTCACAACAAGAGATAATTGTGAAGTACGAAATTAGTGTACATATGGGTGTCGGTTCAAGTTATCGGGACAATTTTGGATTAACTCAAACATGTTTAGTTCATTTCGATTCAGATTCCAACGATTTATTTAATAATTTGATCGAACAGATCAATTTAGTTCACTACATGTTAGTCCTATACAAAATGTAGGGGTATCATTGGTTGTCACATACAAATTGTTATGAAATCGGTTATACTTGCAAGGTATAGTGGGATGTACTTAGAGCAAAGTAAATCGGCTGTATTAAGGTAATATTTTTGATCACTAGATTAAATATTAGTTATATGCTCATTAACAAAAATTAAGCCAAGTTAAGTCATATTCCATTTGATATATTTTTTTTTTCTCAATTTATTTAAGAAGACTATTTTGACTTGTAGAAATGGAGTGATTTGAGGAGAAGATTTGGCACCATAAAGATAGGGTTGATTGGATTAAACTGGGTAGAAGATAAACAAAAACACAATGTCATATTTTTTTGCATAATGGAAAAAGTATACGTTGTGTTATAATGTTGCACAATGTGAAAAAATATTGATAAAATGAAGAGAATGAAACCAAATGGTATTTGATAGGTTAGATAAAAACAATTGTAAATTTATTTTTTATTTTAATAGAAAAGGAGGAAGGAAAAGAAGGGACATGAAGCAAAGGGTGATGTATGTCCAGTCCATATTTAATCAAAAACACTCTTTAATTTTTTAGGGATGATACTTTTTAACGGAGAAGGAAAATGAATCTCTCTTCTCTCTACCAACGTAACCCTTTACCCAAACAGGAGATAGTATAAGGGTGTACGGCTTGTGCTCAGTTATGGAGACGTGAGTAACATGGGTTGTTTAGTGTAGGGAAGAGAGATAGTGAAAATGTTGATTGAGGATCGGAGATGTAAGCGTGAGAATAATAATATTTCATCCTCCAAAATGTAGAGAAGGGCACTACACATATTTCAAACTAGAGTGGAGGTATTCAACACTGAAATGTTATTTCGAAGTCGAAATGACTTAAAATGAAGTTGTATTTTCGAACAAACTTCTGAACTTGTCTTTCCTCTCTTCCCTCCTAAAACCAGGACAACACCACTCTTCACACCTCACCCAACACTCGCAGCAAGCCAGCAACAACCTCACCCACCAACTGTCAGCCACGCCAACCACCACCAGGCCACCGTAACACCACTAGCAACAAGTCCTTCGCAATTTTATGTTTTTTACTACCAGGCACCCAAACCAAGGGACTCATCCATGGTTATCTCGCCTGGTTTGGGCGCCTGATGGTTTTATGACTTCAAATAATAAATGGCGCCCAAGCTAGGCGAGACGCCAATGGCCGGGCTACCTAATTTGGACGTCATGGTGGTTGYGAGGTGGTGAAATGGTGGTGGGTATGTATTGGGGTAAAGGTATAGTAATAACGAAAGTTTGCTCAAAAATGCGACTTCAAATAGCATTTCCCTTTGAACAAATATGCAAGTATTCAATCTTAACCTCTAAAATAAGACCTCATTAATAAATAAAATAGAAGTTGAATGTACAAAGGTAAACACTATGTATTATATATTGATGTTGTTCATAAAATAACTCATTCAATCCTTGAGCAAAAATAAATACTCATACTTCTTTAACCTAGTCTTATTCTAAATTATGTAATTTTTGAAGATTAATAAAACTTCTCCTCTACCGATAAAAGTAGCTAATACATTGTTGGTGAAACATGTTAAATTTGTGTCTATTTTTGTTATTAATTACATTATTTTACTCTTTCGTTACAAATCATCATTAAGATTTAAGAACTCRTCAATCTTACTCCAAATTAAAATGATTTTACACTCCTTTACTTGCAATCAAGCAGCGTAAAATTGAAAAACAATTTTCTTGAAATATGTCTTGCACCTTACTAAACATGTGTGTTCATATTCAGTCAAACCACCTAGGGATAAGGTGGATGTGTAGTTAAAAGTTGTAATTCATCGTAATAATAATAATGTATCGTCATTACAGCTCAATCGCACACAAAATGAATAAATAAACAAAATCATATGGCCTTGGGTACTTTGTATGGTAAATTCAAATATTCAATTATTGTACTGTCCTATTATATGTCGATATGATGTTTAAATGATTGAAAAGGCCAAAGATAAGGAGACGTCATGTCACTTGAACATGTCTATTACATAACCACTACAATTTTATGGTTTAATTTTTCCGAGATATATAGATGAAGTGAATTTAAAAGGTTGTTTAAATCATATTCTTCCAAATTTATTTTCAATTCAATTYTATATTCTATAATTAAATTCAGTCACTTTCAGTTCGACTCAATTCAATTACTTTYAGTTCAATCCATGGTCATARTCTAGAATAACTAGGCCTTTGTGTAGGAAAACGATTCATACAAACGTATAACATAAACGTCATTTGGTTGCCAACTGTGATTGAAGATTRTGACCATGAAGTGTATGGTCCTTGTGATGAGCTTATCCAAACCTCTACTAGCATATACAAGAGTTTCTTGAATCGTTTATGTATGGACAACATAGTAGGTCCAATATACAAGTACTACACTTTATGTTACAAGTSTATACAACAAATCTTGACATTGAGTAATAATTTGATATATAGCAATAATATTGATACATTGATCTCATAATTTAGCACACGTAGAAAGTGAGAGATAGTTCAGCTGATTGAAACTTCTCGTCTGATTTCAAGAGATCTTGAAATTTATTTTCATCCCCACCATTGTGACTCCATCCCCACCATTGTGGAAACGCGACCATTAGGAGCACCATCTGATAGGCTGCTTCCAAATCGAGTTCCATCCCACAATGAGTGACAGAAACAGCTCCGATGCTGAGTGGGACAAAACTCTACTGGTTGCACCAAGGGATATAATCCTCTTTGTTGCTTTAGCTCCTCCATCGACTCGCTCGTCTTTCTAAGAACATCAAGCTTATCCTTTTCTTAATGAACCTATTGAGGTAATGGTTTGTGGACTTTATCTAATCTAGCTCCATTTGTTCCTCTGTGGTTAACCTTAAGAAGCTTCCAATGTCACGTAGCTTCCGATTAATCGCATTCTTGTGAATCAACCATTTATGTTCTGCGTCTTAATTTATTGAAAGGAGGAGTTGCTTGAGGGGAACCTTGCTCACAAGAGCCCAAGGAACAAGTGGCCTATAGGAATCAAGTTAAAACTGTTCAATGTTGCCTTAAAGCAGTGATCTTCTAAGCCTCAACCCTGCTACATTCATCTCTCTCTCTC
>SNQN01014439.1:0-10562 GCA_008642245.1 Bassia scoparia | reverse complement strand
CGGAAAATATTCACCTACACGGAAAAAAAAACTGTTTCTATACACCCCTTGACCACGACCCAAAAAATGAGCCGATAGGTAATTATACCACAGAATTATAGTAAAAAAAACGTGTATAGAAAGTTAGTTATTTTCCCTAACCTCACCAAAAATAGTGGGTACAGTTATCTTTATCCCTAAACTTTCGACACCAATAAAGTACCCACCCACGGCTAGTTTTGTTAGAAAATTTTCCCATTCAGGTATATCCAATCAACACGCTATTCTAGATACTACTGCCCCATTATTTGACCGATAAAAGCCACTGAAAAAGCGCTCCTCAATAAGAATTAAGGTAAAGATGCAGTTTACATGTTTTCCTCCAATCGAAGCGAAAGATGATCAATATATTATAATATCACCATCCACGAATTGAAATGAAGTCAATTATCCACCTCATCAATTCAATGAATTTCTTTTAGATACAAAATCTACCACTATTACAATATCACTTCCATCTGACTCCCAACTTCAAACCCACTCCCTCCGATTTTATAATGTTAAACAAGCAACCTGGCATATATGCTCAAAGTATTTCAGCATACTGGCGGAGATCAATCTAACTCCTACGTTATACCTTACACCACACCATTACTTACCACCACTTTTCCCAATACTTAATCACTCCACCCCGCTATTTCCACCACACGCAATTACCTCTCAATACCCCTTTATTACAGCCTCCCAACATCACTCACATCAACCACCCACTCACCCCTCCCAATTACATAAATCCATTCCTCCTAGTTATCATCCCCACCAATAAGTAAATCACCCCCAATACATCAACAATCGCACCACCACAAGCTCAAACAATAAATTTGAGTTGCCTAAACCACCTCCTACTTTTTTTCTGAACCCACGGACCTAAATGCAGTTCAAACTGATGATAAGAATACCAGATCAAACGACAACTTTTAAAATCCAAATTTCCGCGCATACCCCAATAAATGACAACAATAAACAAATACCATATTAAACACACCCAAGGAATCAATCCCCCGCCTTCAATACATAGCTTTCACAATCCTCCTTCTTGACAAACAAATTCCAAGCCCCTCTTAAGAAACTCTTCATCGACGAGCAATCCACCACTTACTATGAAGTTCGCCCGCAAAAAAAGTTCAACGCGCACCTCAACCTATTCCCTGATCTGCTAACACTTTTTAATAACCACATCTGCTTAAATTGCCCCAGAGTTAACTATAGAGTAATCTCCCCACAAATCAGAATCGAACTAATTGCCATTCATAATATTTCCCTCAAATACAATGAAACCCACATACCACATCAAACCCACTCAAAAACAAACTGAACTCCACATAGACATTAAAATCTAGGCAGGAAAATAACACAAAGCCAAACAAAAACCAAAAACACTCCAAACTAGACACCATCCACGACCACGCAAAAACCAATATATTAGACAAAAAAAAATTTCAAAACCTAAGCAGATGTAGTAGACTATTACACATACACTAACAACCCCCATCCACATCGTCCACAGATACACCGCCGACAACGCCAACAGAGGGCAAACAAAACAATGTTACAAACAACACCTACCCCTCCACCAAGCAATGTCGATCAAGCCCCTCCCCACCACCCAGACAGATCAAACACCAGCCCACCACCTCAGGACTTGAAATCGAATAGCACAGGTTCCCGCAAGCTCCCACACCACCCGACCTCCTACCCGCCACAAAAGATAAAGACCAAAACCAAACACCCAACACGCCAATATCATGCGCTACCCACCACACCACCAAAGCGCCGATAGCCAATATAGTTAACCGAACCGGCGCAAATAATTCCATCTGCATTCATATCCATGTATGTAATCTTCCCCCTTTATATATTCTCCCTAGTTCCGTAATGCCAACATGGGGTTAGAAATTTCTCCACATCTATATACAAATCTCACATTCATATAAGTTCAATTTTTTAGGCGTCACCAATAAGGTCATATTATTTGTCCTTATCGTATCCCATCCGAATCCGCTACACTATACAATTTCATATGTCAGCCCTTAACCTTCATTTATTCAATGCTTATCTAATCGTCCTAACAAACTTATCAGGGCCAAGTCTTAATTAACACTTCCACTCCAACATGTTCAGCTTCATGCATCTAACATATTTCTTTCATTTAATTTCATTTTCCCCTCCTTAATTGCTTTAAATTATGAAATAAATAATCCGAAAATAGCAAACACATCAATTAATAATTCACAACAACATTACTCATGCCAGGCCAACACAAACCACAGCTTTCTTCGACAAGGAGCCCCTCGCTAGCCTAATAAGCAGCCATAAACATCACAACTAAAACTCCATTTGAATTTAATAAAGTTTTAAATTAAAACAAATATCAAAAAGTATGTTTAAAAATTAACTAATTCAATTTTAACTTCCTGTATTGTTCATTCATTCTCCTGCAACACCTCAGTTAACCTTAAATTATTGATTCCCATAATGACTGCATTAAAACTCCTTACACTTAGGCAAACTCCCTCAACACCACTCCTCACATCACCCAAACCCATGACCGCTCTAGTGAAAATAATATTAACATTGAAATCAACCAGTTTAAGCCTAAAAACAAATCACGAATAAATACTGCGTGCGAATACGCAAATCATACCAAAACATCAACATGTTAGTTGATTTGCCCACGTCTAAGCCTGTTCAGCTTCACGCGCATGCACATGTCCCTAACCAGACTTACATAATGGCTAAATCTTATCTTCCCCCAATAATATAGCCCCAATATGTCACATATACAATATCATCGTTGTTAACCTTACATCCCCCCCCTAGTGTGTCCCCCGGCGCCCCAAGCCTCCACACCCAGCGAAAAAGACAACCCCACTTAAAAAACACACCATGACTCCTTGTTCATCTTGCAGAAGTTATACCAAAATACCCGACTATGTAATATACACAGTGTCCTCCCATTCCATTAACACACCATGAAAATCACTCTTACTTTGATCAACACCTAACACCCCAACTGAAACAACTTGTTCCACTATGACCCTTAATTCTTCTCTCCACCAAAAAACACCCCGAAATATTTAGCTAACCAACACCAACGCTCCCCCCCCAAGCTCGCAATAGCTCATGAGTATTGTCTTGAACGTGTTCAACAACTCTGTCCATTACGCTTTTCCTCCATTCAAATGTTTGTGTCACCCAAAAATTAATAAAAATGCAAACACACCCTTTTTTGTGCTCGACCACCAATTTCCCGTGATCCCCACGAGATTCACGACACACCAGACCCACCCCACTACTCACCATATGCACACTCCCTGTCCAAAGTGCCAAACAACTTCTCTTAGCTTTTCTATATCATGCATCCATCTATAAAAAACCAACTACCCTAAAACCTAATACAATTACGACAATTTCCTTACAAAAGTAAATTCCACAAATAACTCATTCTAAATCAACAGACTATACCAAAAATAATTAAATTTTTGCAAAATCATCTTATTCATATACCTTCAAGTAATTTAAAAATAAGAACCTTACAGCAATGCACCGAAAAAGGTTCACAAAACACCATCAAACTCCATAAACACCTGCAAGCCCCCTCAATCAACAAACCCTCATATATTCGAGACCTATTTTGCAAATTTGACTGCGATAGAAAACTCAATAGCCTGATCTTCAAAGACCCTATAAAGATGCTATTAATCTGAGCTCTCCAAGTTCCGTTCAATCTCTCCGCCACTAATCAATGACAACAAATTAAAAGCTCACAATAACGACCAATCATTATTACAAAGAACTATTCTATTCTATTTATTCAAAGGGTCATCAATCTACTAATCCCGCTTTACCCTTATATCTCCATAGCATTCTCGTTTCTCCTCCTCTGATCCATCCTCCAAGCATTATTCCACCCCCCGGCTATAACTCACCCTTTTCACTGCCTCAAAAACCCAGCCCTTCTAGTACATGTCACTTCACTTCACTACCATCCGATACCAACTCACTACCCCACCCTACACCTATATGCCAATGCACTAATTAGCATCAAACACTTGTAGCATCTTACATCCTCTCTTGTAGCACAACAAACCCCCCCCCTCGAGTTTTCTGAATGTCAGGCATGTGGTCCCCATTGCCCTTTATATTTCCGTCGTTGTATGATCGAATTTGCTCCATTCTTCTTCAACTAAACCCCCCCAAAAAATCAATTTCTTGCTGCAATTTTCTCTTCAATTTTTTTGCCTTACAATCTCAGGTTTTMATCTCCTTTTCAATTGTCCCTTAATTTCTCTTCATTTCTTTTCCCCAACTTGGTCAATTCTTCAATTTTTTTTTGTGTGGGTATAATTTGTATCGAATTTGGTTCAAATTGTGAGTAATGACTGAACATGCAAAACCAAAGAAATAAGAATTATCAATCAGCAAAATTGAGCAACACTCATCACTAATTAATTGCTCACTCAAGAACCCATTAAACATGAATATACAATCACATAACATGGCTATCGACGAACTTACTTAAATTGTTTAATCTACTGACATTGAACTGAAATCCATCACTTGAGAAAACAATGAGCAAGAATGAGAAAATGAGTGAGGCTGGCGTGAATTCGTCGGAACCCCCGCCACCACCAGATAAGGACGTCAAGAACCCATTAAACTAATCAGAAGACGACCGCCTTCAGCATCTTGGGTGGGCGGGCATCGACATCATTCCCAATCGGAACATGACTTCYGATAATCATTTCGATATCCAGAATTTTAATCGTGTCTTTGATCTTCTCCTCTTGTTCACAATACCAAATCAGACACAAARTATGAACGAACAACAGAAATTGTCGTAGCCTCTCTGAATAAAATATAGTACGAATTGCAATTGCTCAATAAAAAAAACCAGGAATTTTACAGTGAAATGAGGAGAGAGAGAGAGAGGAGATTGGAGGAGAAAGAAGGAAGAAAAGTAAAGGAGATGAAGGAGACGAGTGACAGACTGAGAAGAGTATGTAATGAAATGGGAGGTTGGTTGGGAAAAATAAATGGTGTATATTAATTAAATATGTAGGGGTAAATAGGTAATTTCATAGGACAATAGTGGGGCCCACTGTTCGGAAACCTGCTTTCCCCTGCATGAGAACCAAAGTGGGTAGTGTTTTACAATGGTTTTGTAACATGTGGATAGTTATTTTTAAGGAAAAAAATAGTGGGTAGTTATTTTTAAACTTTTGCATAAAATGTGGGAAAATTTGTTGGAAACTACCAACTTTTTGCAAAACTTTTGAAATAACTACCCACTATTTTTTTTTATTAAAAATAACTATCCACATTTTATAAAACCATTGTAAATCACTACCCATTTTGGTTTTAAGGTAATAATAAGCTGGTTTCCGAGTAATTTTTCAGATTCCGACGATTGGGCCCCACTCCCTTTTCAGTTTCCCTCTTTATAACTTTGATTTTGGGTTTTTTACTCTCATTGAACTCCCCAAAAAAAAAAATCTACATCTTTCTTCTTCTTTTCTTCAAATTTATTGGCCCCAATTCTTCCTTAATTTTTATCTCAAATCTCTTCATTCCTCAATTTCTATATTTCTTTCATTTTTTTTTCTGTTTTTTCCTTTTTTTTTTTGAATTGTTTTTTGGTTGATGGTTGAATAATCTACAATGTAATTTCAAGGTTCAAGCAATTCAGATCTGGAATGCTTGCAAATTTTTATGAAGTGATGATTAAAATACCCATATTTTTACAATATGCATATTTTGTAAAAAAAAAAAAACAGCATAATTCATAATCAAGTTCCATTATATCTGACACAAAACACCCTAGCATTCAATTAATGTCCAGACCAAAACGCTCCAGCAATTTTCGAACCAAATGCTTCGTTTTCGAACTAAAATTCCATAATTTGACCACTCTAATTCATTATTTTTCGAACACAAGTGACAATTTTTTAGCCCAAAATGCAGAAATTTCAAAAGTTAGGGCTCTAATTCGAAGTAGATTATTGCACAACAATGCAGTAATTCGATCGATTATAACTTGTGAGCAATTAAATTTCGAACTTAAAACACCAATTTGAGCCGAAATTATGCCAAATCATCAATTTTCTTGCTATTTGTCCAGAAAATTCGAAGAAAGAGAATGAAGAACAGAGGAGAGATGGAAGAAGGAGAATGAAAAAAGAGGAGAGAGATGGAGAAAGAACAAAGGAAGGAGAAAGGAAAGCAAAGGAAGATTTAGGTGAAAATGAATTAGGACATGAATAGGTAGAAAAAGAATTGGGTGTAAAAACGAGAGGCAATAGAGTAATTTCACAAAAACTGGTGGAAAAACAGTTTTTGGGGGCCACACACCGAAATGTAGTTTTAGGCCGGAAAACTAATTGGATAGTGATTCGCAAGTCAAGATAAAAAGGTGGGTAGTTGTTTTTTTTTTTTTAAAAAAAAAATAATGGGTGTTATTTCTAAAGTATTGCAAAAGTGAGTATGTTTCTAACATTTTCTAAAATGTGGGTAGCAAATTTCCTATATTATATGATAATCTTTTGAAGCCCTTACCTATTGACCATGCTAATGGCATTAATATATATAATATGTCATAAAACTCAATGCCCATTATATTCGCCTTTCTTTGTTCTTTTCTGAACTTCTGTCTTCTCTTTCTAGTTTCAAACACATCCTAGAATATTAATCAACAGCTAACAAACGAGATGGGTAGTCTCCTTAAGCGATAACACTAGGATTGAAGAAGGGTCCTTGGACTAAACGGAGGAGGATGAAAACTTGTCTTTTTAACAAACCACGGCTAGGTAGGCAAGTGGCGCTCCATCCTAAGGAGCTGCAGGATTGATAATGAGGTGCGCATGAGTTGTAGTGCTCAGGATGGACCAATTACTTGAGGGCCCGACATTAGGCGTGGCTCGTTTCCTGAAAGTGAGAGGACCATGATCATAATCCTTCATTCTGTTCTTGGCAATTAGTGAGTATTATTCTAATTGTGGGTTTCTGTCAATGATTCATCACGCGCCTAACATGACTGCTAAGATTTTAAAAATCTCACATAAGCTAATAAGTATAACTATTACTCGTTCCTTTACTTTAACTTATCTTTTCGCTAAAAGCTGATCGAGCTTTATTATTACCGTAGTCCAAGACTCCTATGCACAATTTTATATCTTGACATAGGTTGGTCATTCCTCTGTTTAGTTTTTTTTTTTTAAAAAAAATAATGTCATCGTGATGATCATAATATCGTTGTTATTACCTTGCTTCCCTTGTTTTTGATAGGTGGTCAAGGATTGCAGGCTTCAATCATGCCAGCGGAGGGATGAAAATGAGTGAGTAGAAAAACACTGGAAACACTCACTCTCAAAAGATATACTTCCCTGGCCGGGTCGAAATGGAATTTGACAGTTAACTCACAAGCCAAGGACTCTGATCTTAGATTCTCGTACGCTATCTAATGTCACTAAAACTTGATTTCTACCACTACTAATTTAGAGAGCTTTGATGAGCCCTGTGGGACTTAAATAATGCGTCTACATGCCTACAAACCGAACCTCGTCGATGTAGCCAAACTTCAAGTCCTACAAAGATCCTGCAAATCCTAAACACAGTAACTCATCATCACCACCATTTTCGAATATGAACGCAATCCATGCATCAACTTGGGAGTATCATAATGGCTATTAGGTAAGCTGTGACTAAGCAAGTTGTGTGTCCATCAAACCTCACGTATTTTCCCAGCTCAAATTAACGCTGATCAAAACCATTAATAGCTGATGAATTCGATAATATAAGATTTATCATCCGAACTTGATGAAATAATACACGCTTATGAACCCTAGAAGCGAAAATTTCTCCCGAGTTCTAACACAAAATGCAGCAACACAAATTCCACATATGGATCCTCTGATTTCCAATACCGCAAGGTGATGACCCCATTGATGGAAGGTTGGAAAAGTTCTTGTGACGCAAGCGATTTCTGGAAATGAATTCATCAAGTATGTACTCATTTTTACTGATTTTGGAATCTACATTCTGTCTATTCCGATACATTCGTGGTTATAATTTTAACTAATAGAACTTTCTTTTATTCGTGGCAGCTTAGAGTGACAAAATCTACGTGTCGGAAAGGCCATTGTTCGATTTTTTTAAAGTTCAGGTCGGTTGGAGAGTTCTCATCACGCTTTTAAATTGCGCTCTCTAAATAGCAAATACTTACGTTGTAGCACAAAGCATCATGCAAGGCCATTGTTTCAATTTTTTATGTTAGGGGATCGTTGAACATATGTAAGCTACAGGCTTATAGGAAGCCCAACACTGTCAAAATTTCATTAATTAGTTTTTTTTTGTAAAAATCACCTTGCAACATCAAAATTATTAATTTGTTTGTAGACGATTGTCATTTGAATTATAAGTTCATTATACACAAAAAAAGTATGGCTATTTATGTATACCATATAATATATGCATTATACACAAAAAAAGTATGGCTATTTATGTATACCATATAATATATGCATAAAACTTTATGAATTTCAACCTCGTATCATGACAAATAATCAATTCATTTTGAAAGAGGACCATCTCAGTGTACAAGTAGGGTCTTGGGTGACTTTTTATAGTTAGATTCCAGTTGTACTCAATTAGACAACTTTTAATCTCCGAACTTTCAATTTTACGATTTTTTTGCGCATACTCATATTTTATAACACATTTTCAAAAACAAAAACTTATTCGAACACATTTTTATCTAGTCGAAGGCGATTGTCTCCAGGTTGTTTTGTATTACCTATAAATCCCTTATAACTCTCATTTTATCCTTTAAGTTAAATTAAATCAAGATCCTATTAATCAATCATGTTACACGTTAGATTAATGATTAACTTTAGACAAATGAATTTATCGATTAACCTAAAGTGGTCTCCAAATTATTAAGCTTTGATGTGCCATCAAACAACCCAGGCAACCTAGATACCAATATAAAAAATAAAAAATAAAAAATAAAAAAATATATGGATGCTGTTTGACATTATGACAATGATTTTGCAAATGAAATTAATGAGACAAAGTAAAGACAGCTAGATGCGAGTGAGCATTGTCCTTGACTACAATCTCATATTCTCATACTCTCACCCTCACAAATTAGTGGCCAAGGGTGACATTGAGATCAAGGGTTAGGACTTGAGCAAGCAGACATTTTCTCTAATTGTCAAAATGATGACGGACTCTAGATTGCCAGGTTCTAATAAGCATATAATATCACAAATCAAGTCTCGATTACATGGGGCTTTCAATTGATAGTCTCAAATTTTTCTTAGGCATGCATTGAAGTTCGTAAATATTTTAAAGACAAAAAAGTCTTATTTCCCATGTTTTGTTACCTAGGGGGTATGTAATAAAATAGTGGGAATGAGATTATTTTGGTGAAAATACTAAAATATCTCTACTTATTAATTGATATTATACCTTAAGTCACTTATAAGAGCTGTCTCTTATACACATCTAGATGTGTATAAGAGACAGGTTCATTATACACAAAAAAAGTATGGCTATTTATGTATACCATATAATATATGCATAAAATTTAATGAAATAATCAATTCATTTTGAAAGAGGGCCATCTCAGTGTACAAGTAGGCTCTTGGGTGACTTTTTATAGTGAGACTCCAATTGTACTCAATTAGACAACTTTTAATCTCCGAACTTTCAATTTTACGATTTTTTGCACATACTCATATTCTATAACACATTTTCAAAAACAAAAACTTATTCCAACACATTTTTATCTAGTCGAAGGCGATTGACTCCAGGTTGTTTTGTATTACCTATAAATCCCTTATAACTCTCATTTTATCCTTTAAGTTAAATTAAAACAAGATCCTATTAATCAATCATGTTACACGTTAGATTAATGATTAACTTTAGACAGATGAATTTATCGATTAACCTATAGTGGTCTCCAAATTATTAAGCTTTGATGTGCCATCAAACAACCCAGGCAACCTAGATACCAATTATAAAGTGTGATGATATAAAAACTATATATATTAAAAAAAATATATATATGGATGCTGTTTGACATTATGACAGTGATTTTGCAAATGAAATTAATGAGACAAAGTATTGAAAGCTGCTAAATACTCCAAGTGGAATGCTATATTGATCGGAAAATGTATGAACATAAAGCAATGTTCATGATTTTCTTATGAAGAACTTAACAGGAAAAGAAGAGAGAAAGAGAGAATTTTATTGATTGAGTAAAAAGTAGTATGTAATACAATGTGATCAAGTCTTTAAATAGACCAACCGAGCAATAGTAAGAAGAAATATCTTCTAACTAACTCAAATAYAACAGAGAGAAACAACCAACTAACAACTGTAACTAACTAATAACAACCTAGGAAGTTGTAACTAACTAATACAGTGAGCTGGAAGTTCTGTTCAGCTTTGTGAATGTAATATGCTCAAGGTGTTATCTCCAATACCCCCCTTCAAGCTAGGATTAGGTGTAACAACTAATC